>PVIW01003398.1:0-169394 GCA_004026585.1 Noctilio leporinus | reverse complement strand
TGCGAGTTATTTTACAGTGAGATTTGTTTTTAGGCGCGACTTATTTTTCAGTGCAACTTATTTTACAGTGATAATTTTTGGTGCGACTTATTTTTCGGTGTGATTTATTTTCCTGTGCAACTTATTTTACTGTCCTGGGTGAGACTTATTTTTTGGTGTAATTTATTTTACGGTGGGAATTATTTTACGATGAGACTTACTTTACGGTGCAACTTATTTTATGGTGGGAATTATTTTATGGTGAGATTTATTTTACAGTGCAACTTGTTTTTCAGTGTCACTTATTTTTCAATGCAACATATATTACCATCCTGGTGCAACTGATTTTACAGTGAGACTTATTTTACAGTGAGAATTATTTTTTTACAGGGAGAATTATTTTTTGGTGCGACTTATTTTTTACAGAGAATTATTTTTTGGTGTGATTTTTCAGTGCGACTTATTTTACGGTGAGAATTGGTTCTCGGTGCGACTTATTTTGCAGTGAGAATTTTCCTGTGGATTATTTTTCAGTGCAACTTATTTTACAGTGATAATTTTTTGGTGCGACTTATGGTGAGATTTGTTTTTTGGTGCGACTTATTTTACAGTGCGACTTATTTTTCGGTGAGAATTATTTTTCAGTGCGATTATATTTTACAGTGAGAACTATTTTCCTGTGGATTATTTTTTTGGTGCGACTTATTTTACGGTGAGATTTATTTTTCGGTGCGACTTATTTTACAGTGAGATTTATTTTTCGGTGCGACTTATTTTACAGTGAGAATTGTTCCTCGGTGTGACATTTTACGGTGAGAATTGTTTCTCGGTGCAAGTTATTTTATGGTGAGAACTTTTCTCAGTGCAAGTTATTTTACTTTGAGATTTATTTTTTGGTGCGACTTATTTTGCAGTGCGATTATATTGTACAGTGAGAATTATTTTCCTGTGAGGATAATTTTTTGGTGCAACTTATTTTACGGTGAGACTTATTTTTCGGTGCAACTTATTTTAAGTGAGGTTTATTTCTCGGTGCGACTTATTTTACAGTGAGACTTATTTTACAACATTATTTTTTTCAGTGTGACATATTACAGTCTGATTTATGTTTCGGTGAGATTTTACGGTGCAACTTATTTTATAGTCAAGGTACAATTTGTTTTTCAATGTAACTTATTTTTCAGTGCAACGTATATTATCGTCCTGGTGCAACTGATTTTGCAGTGAGACTTATTTTTTGGTGCGACTTATTTTTCACTGCAACTGATTTTACAGTGAGACTTATTTTTTGGTGCAACTTATTTTTCACTGCAACTGATTTTACAGTGAGACTTATTTTTTGGTGCGACTTATTTTACAGTGTTATTTTTTACAGTGAGAATTTTTCGGTGTGATTTATTTTTCAGTGAGACTTATTTTACGGTGAGATTTGTTTTACAGTGAGATTTATTTTTTGGTGCAACTTATTTTACAGTGAGACTTATTTTTTGGAATGATTTATTTTATAGTGTAACATATATTACTGTCCTGGGTGTGACTTATTTTACAGTGAGACTTATTTTTCGCTGCAACTGATTTTACAGTGAGACTTATTTTTTGGAATGATTTATTTTATAGTGCAACATATATTACTGTCCTGGGTGTGACTTATTTTACAGTGAGACTTATTTTTCGCTGCAACTGATTTTACAGTGAGACTTATTTTTTTGGAATGACTTATTTTATAGTGCAACATATATTACTGTCCTGGGTGTGACTTATTTTACAGTGAGACTTATTTTTGGTGTGATTCATTTTACAGTGTGACTTTTTGATGTGACTTATTTTATAGTGAGACATATTACAGTGCAATTTATTTTATAGTCCTTGGTGCAACTTGTTTTTCAGTGCATTGTATATTACAGTTCTGGGTGCTACTTATTTGTCAGTGTGATTTATTTCACAGTGAGACTTATTTTTCAGAGCAATACATATTACAGTCCTGGGTGCAACTTATATTTCAGTGCAACATATATTACAGTCCTGGGAGCAACTTGTTTTTCAGTGCGACTTATTTTACACTGTGACATATTGCAATCCTGGGAGGAACATTTTTTTCAGTGTGACATATTATAGTCCTGGAAGCAACTTATTTTACATTGTGGCTTTATTTTACAGTCCTGGGTGCAACTTATTTTGCACCTTATATTACAGTGCTGGGGTACAACTTATTTTACATTGTGATGTATTTTTCTGTGTGGCTTATTTTACAGTATGACCTATTTTTCAGTTCGACTTATTTTACAGTGCTATTTATATTACATTGCGTGTATTTTACTGTCCTGGAGTGCTATTTATTTTACAGTAAGACTTACTTTACAGTCGTGGGGTGCGACTTATTTTGCTGTCATGGGGTGTGACTTATTTTTCAGTGTAACTTATTTTACAGTGCGACGTATTACAGTCCTGGATTCCATTTATTTTATAGTGAGACTTATTTTACAGTCCTGAGTTGTGACTTATTTTGGGGGTGCACATTTCTATGCTTTTGTACTTTGACTTTTAAGCATGGTTGGATTTGTCTGTATTTTAACATCATTGTGTGATATTGTTCACTTTTAATTCAACTGAGTATTTCTATTTTACCCTAGTGCATAATCCTTTACAAAGATTTCAAATGTATGACTGATTTTAATTTATAGGAATTGTTTCTGCTGCTGTTTATAACAACTCCATATTTATTACATTTGAACATTTCTTTGAAGCTAAAACAGGAAAGAAAACATAAATAACCATGACAAACAATCCTCTTTTGGTGTGGTCATTTGAAATGAAACAACCAAAAAAATTTAATCAACTTAAATTTAGAAAAATTAGCTGATATAAGTTGTAAACCAGATGAGTAAAAGCTTTCACTTACTCATTCTTGACATTCAATTCCATTTATTCTTTGTAATATATTTTAAAACAGAATGTTTATAAAGACTAAGGTTTGGGTTCATATATCCTATTTTGAGGTTACCAAGAAAAAAATATTTGGAGTCATGTTCCTGCTCTAATACAAATTACACTTTAGCATACAAAAAGGAATAATAGGTAAAGATTTTGTAGATACAAGATGGTGGGTTTTATTAAAGAATCATAATAGTAAGAGCTTGTAATGTAGTTAATTTGAAATAATTATTAATAATTAAAAACTAAACAGGGTTTATATTAGTTATAATCATTGAGTTCATTGGTCAAATGTGTCTTGAGTGCGAGACATCCAAAAGATGAATGAAAGAAGAATAATTTACATTTAGGTCCCTAAGGACTATAATTTTTTATTTGAGAGTGATTCCAAATAATCATTCTTCTTTGTTAAGGCCAAATACGTATACTTTAGACATATTAAGGTAGATAGACTTATAAACAATTCAGAATTGGGGAAAGTTTTTGATATATTTTTAAAGTACTTTTCTCTCACACTCTTGGATAACAGAAAAGATAATAGAATTAGGACAACTTGATTCCCCACCTGCCAATCGGTTCTGTGACTGTAGTCATGGTTCTTATGTTTATAATGCTGCTCTAATCGATTTCTAGGTGAACATGCTCTTAAGTTGAAAAGATCAAAAATCTCAATATTTCCCATTAAACACTAGAACACTTCAATTCACAGCATCTGAACTCAAAAGCCTCGAATTAGGCATGGTGATCTGAAGAACATGGCAAACAAGAAGTGATGGGGCAGGGTGGGGTAACTCCATCACACTCGTAAAAGCCATTTATAAGTAACCATGATTTTAATTGATTTGATAAGGTTTTATTTGGAAACAGCTAATAATGGTAATTGCTGGAACATTGTTTGTAAGCATATAGATGGTACTCCAATTCAGAGAGAATACAAATGAATTGTAACTTTTTCCTATTACATGCATGCTCAAAGGACAATGTACCAATTACCTGAAAAGCCTGCTGACAGATTTTTCACTCTCTGAAGATGCCAGTTAAGTGAGGTGGTACTATACCTCCTTTTTTCTTCAAGTAAGGCTTCAGCTGAAAGCTTAATTCATTATTTAGAAAAATTCTTAGAAAAATAATAATAAAATACATTTGACAATTTCTAAATTGTCAAATTAGTTTAATTCATGTTCTATTAGAAGGTCACAGATGTCATAGATAAAGAGAGGTGACAGGCCCTGGCTGGTGGCGCAGTGGATAAGGTGCCAGCTTGCGAACCCAAAGGTTGCTGGTTCGATTCCCCAGCCAGGGCACATAACCAGGTTGCAAGCCAGGTCTCCAGCCAGGTCTATAGCTTGAGGCAGGTGAAAGGCAACCATGCATTGATGTCTCTCTCCCTCTCTGCCTCTCTCCCTCTCTCCCTTCCTCTCTCTCTGAAAATAATAAATAAAATCTTTTTTAAAATAATCAATTTTCCTTATAAAAAAAAAAAAAGAGGTGACACATTCTAAGCTTAGAAATAATATTAAAAATTACTCCAAATTAAATTACGAACTCATACTTTTTATCACTACTTCTAATACCTCATAACCAGTTTTTCTCAGTGCCTCCTTATATAGTCATTTGAAATTTATTTTGAAAATAAAATTTATATTTGATGTCAAATTATTGGATCAGAACAAAAACTCTCATTAGACACATGGGAAAATTAATCTCTGCAGCTCTCTTACTACTCCTTTCATGGTTCATACTGCATACTACTCTGTTTTCAGAGCTAACACTGGCAGAGAGAGCAGATTAAGTCTAAATTACAATATCAATATCGCTATGGTCACAAAAAAAAGAAATCCAGTAACAGCAGAATGTTCTGCTCAGAGAGAACATCTGAGAAGCATGTTATTTCCATGCCTATACATGTATAATCTTGACTTGGAAATACAGCTTTTGATTCAGTTTGATAAAATGCATTTAGCAATAGAGAAAAAAATCAGGACTTCGCTATAGTTTTATGCACAAAAAACAGAAGTGTTATTAGTGTTTCCTCTGTAATATTTGCATCAATACTTCATATGATAGAATAAAAAAGTAAACTTATACTTGATAGGGTGCCTAATCTGGATATAGAAGAAAACTAAGTCCTTAAGGAAGGTAACTGTTAATAAAATGTGGACATGATCAAAAGTAATAAACATTAGAAAGGATTAGTGCAGAATGCATGGGAGAGAACCTCTCAGGAGTGACCAACTTGTTCTGTGCAAACAGAAGAAAAAGGGCTGGAAGTTAACCCGAATACTTCTCTGTCAGCACTTCTTTCATCTATCCTACTGCAGAATGCTTTTCTCCACACATTTTGCTTTCTCTTTTCTCTTATGTAATGGTGAAATATGCACAGTATAAAATTAGCCTCCTAACCATTTTTCAGTGTGCAGGTCAGTGACCTTCAGCACGTTCGCATTGCTGTAACTGTCACCGCTGCCCATCTCCAGAGCTTCTTCACCACCCCAAACTGAAACCCTGTCCCCATTAAACAATAATTCCCCATTCCTCTCTCCCCCGAGCCCCTGACAACCACTGTGTTGTTCAAAAGGCTCCTTTTCTCCAAGCTAAATAAAGAGCTTTGTCAAAAAAGATACTATGAGACTCAAAGAATTGACTTCTTCATTTCCTGTGTCTGATAAACCTGGGGAACTTCAGGTGTCACATATATTTGCTACAGCTTCTAAATGTATTTTTTGTCTCTTTTATAGGACAATGAAGGCCAAACTGCTCTACATTATGGTAAGCTGTTTCTAAATGATTATTAATCACTTGAAACTTCTCTCTGTTTATCTCAACTTTGTCCAAGATTTTTTAGTATTTAGGAAAATGCCTGCCACGAGCAGAGATATAAAGCCTTGGCTGATGGCTCAGTGGATAAGGTGCCGGCCTGCAAACTCAAAGGTTGTTGGTTCCATTCCCCAGCCAGGGCACAGAAACAAGAAAAGTTGCCTACCACAACTATTTCTCTTTAATACTGTATTGGAATCCTAAACTACACTTTGAAGGAAGACTAGGAGGCTTATCTTCCACAGACCAGAATGTGGGTCGGGGAAAAAAGCCCCACACCACACAAGTTGAGGGTCTAAAGTTAAGTCTCTGTTTAAAGGATCCTCAAGTCACAAAATTAGCATAGTAATTGTGCCACGCTGGTGATCCCTGAGGAGCCAGGCAGAAGCAAATGTAAACTCTCAAAGGACACACCTCAACCAAGGCAGCCTAAAATTCCTACAGAAAGAAGCCCTTCTTAAAATGAGCTCACAGTCCAAAATTACAAAATGCTCTTGAGTATCAGTAGACAAGGTAAAAACCACAGGATCAGACTTTGAGGAACTTCAATAAAACTCCTAGTTAGAAATGATCAAAATGTGTATATAAAATCAAGGAATTGGAAGCATAAGAACAACTCTCCAAAAAGGAACAGGCAGTCTTGAAAGGGAACAAAATAGAACTTCAGTAAAATAAAATGGAAGTGCAAAAATCTTACAGTGGATAAGGTTAAAGTGCAGAATTGGCACAAGTGAAAAAAAATCGGTGAACTAAAAGGTAGTTCTAAAAGGCAGCACAGAAAGAGAAGGATGTGGAAATGTAAAAGGATCACTGGGTGTCAAATGAGAACATTCAGCATTTTTAAATAGTTTTAAAATGGGAAATTAGGGGAGGATCGATATTTGAGAATGTACTTACTAATAGTGTTCTTAATTGACAAAACATTGGTTCAGGTTCAGGAATTATGATACCTGATCAAGGTAAGGTAATTCAGCCAATGGAATCCTATACAGCATAGAGGAAGAACTACAACCATGTTAAAATCTTGGATGAATCTCATAAACATACTGTTGCGTTTAAGAGGCCAGATCCAAAAGAGGACATACTGTATACTTTCGTTTTTATAAAGGCCCAAAACAGGAAAACAGAAAAGGGGTGGGTAGCATTTGAAGGAGGTAACAGGCAAGATTGCTGCTGATATTCTAATAAAGATCTGATTCTTGACCTACATGCTAGTTGGTTATATGGATGACATCACCCTTCTGTATGTATTTAATACTCAAATAAAAGTTTCACTCGTAGGCCCTGGCTGGTAGCACAGTGGATAAGGCACCAGCCTGAGAACCCAAAGGTTGCTGGTTCGATTCCCCAGCCAGGGCACATAACAAGGTTGCAAGCCAGGTCTCCAGCCAGGTCCGTGGCTGGAGGCAGGTGAAGGGCAACCATACATTGATGTCTCTCTGCCTCTCTCCCTTCCCCTCTTTCTAAAAATAATGAAATAAAATCTTAAAAAAAAAAAAAAAAAAAATTCACTGGTGAAAAAGAAGTCCAAACCTGGACTGACATAACTGGTTTCTTATCTATAATCTCTTAACCTTTCCAACAAAGGCCTGAGCTCAGCCCTTGCACTTGCGAATGGGAAACTCAAGTCCAGAGAGGCGAAGTGACCTTGACAGGGTAACATAAGATGCCTGTCCAGGTCTTCTGATAGCACTTCCAGCCCTCTTCCATAATTTCATACATAATTACCGTCCTGGCATCCTTTTAAAGCAGACATGATTTTGTGGAAGATAATCTCTTCTAGAAATAAAATAAATGAAAATCCTTTATCTCTGGTCACCTTAGTCAGTGAGTCACGGCTATTTTTCAAAACCGTATTTGTGAGCAAACATATATCAATATCTGTGTCTATGTGCTTTTATAGTCTTATTTCTGTTTACTTAGAGTTTAGACATTAATAAAAATTATCCATGATTCAGGAATCCTGCCCAAAATTGATCTCCTAGAATAACCACCACTTCTATCTCCTAGATTGTATTATTCATTAGAGAAAGGACAAAGTAAATATTATATATGTTATAATCAAGATAATTAAACACTAAAATGATATCATTAGTTAGAGATTTTGGCGCTACAAATATATAAAAATAAAACATTCTGACAACCAGGAGTGTTTCATGAAATGAATACTTTAAGTTAATAATCACTTATAGGAGTGATTTATTTTTAATTAAGATATTTTTAACCGGGTCAGTAGACTTTTGCCACTTTTTAAGCCTGTCAAAGCAGAGTTTGGCGTGTAATAATAATAATAATGACCATTTATTAAGTTCCTACCAAATGCCAGGGAGTATGCTGGTCATATTTTACCTTTTTAATCACTTAATATTATTTAACCTTTTTAAAATTACTAACAGGCATTCAATAGCTATTTGTTGATTCCATTTTCTTTTAGAACCACCCTTAGCCTATTCTTGGAACTTTCATAACACTGTAAGTATAGTTGCATCCAGGGAGTGCAGACAATGTTGAGGATATCCTGGGGCTTGGCTGTTATTTTTTATGAATTACAGTTTGGCTTGACAGCTGTCCTTGTGTTGACAGCTCTTCTGATTATAGCAGTTGTCAAACTCCATCCTTAAGCAGGTTGTAAATCCTGGCTTCTTCCGATTAAAACTGGGTCAGAGCCAATGGCAGGTTAACTAGAGGCCAGTATCCTACTACTGTCCATCCTGACTAGTTCTTTCTAAACGGGCTTTGCTTAGCAACGTACCAAAACCCTTATTTGCCTTTATTTCGCTTGGGTGTTTTTGAATCTTCTGATATCGGTCCTCCTGATATTTTGTGATGAAGCATTGTCCTTGCTGAGGAGTGTATTAGTGTAAGTGTGGTCCTCCTTGTAAATGGCCCGTTAGCCCTCCCCTCCCCGCCCTCCACTGGGAATGCTCACATCATTGCATCTCTGTCTCCCTGGGGAAATCAAGGCTTTTCCTTTGCACGTGCAGTCATGTGATTTCGGAGTGGGCAGGATTTCTATCCTCATGAGCCCTAGGTCTTCCACGTAAAGCACCATCTGTTCTCTCCCTTCCACACTGTTATAGGGCAGTGGGAGGAGGCATTAGAGTGAAAATAAATAAAATAAAAAAAGAAAGAAATTCATCATCAAAACCCTGAGGATTAATGGAGTCAGAAGGCTCAGTGCTCTGAATGAAAATTCATCTTCACCTGTGCCAGTGTCAGGGCCGCCTCTGTGGCACTTGACAAATAGAGGTTCCCAGGGTACCATAAATTCAGCAACTGGTCTCCTCCCCGCAGGCTGGGTTGGTCTTTTCCGCGATGGGCTTGTGGCTGTCTTTGTATTTCCCAGCACGTTGTGGGCACCAAAATACCCCCTCGTTAACCGAGTGAAATGTTCGCCTCCTTTCCTCCTCAGCCCTCTCTCATCTTCTTTGCCTTTGTGAAGTGTGCTTCACCGAAGGTGCCAAAGGTGAGAAACCAATGAACTAATGAATTTTGAGCAAACACTAAGTTCCCTGCACCATGCGAGATGGAGGAGAGAGTATTTCAAAAGCATGAAACTAGTTCACCGTCTCAATGGGGATTCAAAACCTATTTTTTAAGCTACGTGTTTGTTGGGCACCTCGGTGTGCTGGTGGGCACCTCGGTGTGCTGGTGGGCACCTCGGTGTGCTGGTGGGCTCTGCTCAACCTAAACATGGCTGATGCCTGTCAGCAGTGAATCTGCAAGAGGAGGCGCTGCAGTGCCCACCTCGTACCTGCGCAGGGTCACCTGTGGGGCCCCCCATCCTTTCCTTTGTGTCTCTACAGCTCCCAGACCACTTACGCTGCCCTGTCCGTCTGTCTTGGTATTAACCCCGGGCGTTTGTTGGTAAAACTCCTTTGCTTACGGATACCAGACCCCTCACTCGCAAGTACTGCTTTGTAACCCTTCCATTCCGAACTTAAATCTGACTTTATCGCTAGACTTGAGCTAATAAACTTTCATCCCCATTTGTTAGGTTAGGGGATTGTTCCACGGCCCAGTTAGCCTTTTCTCAGCTGGTTGGCTGCTGTCCTTTAGATGCGGAACTTAATAATAATTTACGCTGTGTTCCAGGGTTAGTGCTCACACACAGGGTTAGATGCTATCATCTCTCACGGTGTGTCTTCATCACACAGTGTAGCATTCGTGCCCCTTTGTGGGAACGCCAGCTTACTCTTGTCAGCCAGGGTGCACGTCTCCTTAGCCGTGATCTTCATGCTCCGTAGTCCCAAGTGTTGGGTTAGATTTGAGCTAAGTGGGGTCTCACAGATCATGCTAGTAACTATCCTGTATTACAGATTTATGCACCAGGGAACTGATTCCTCTGGGACTGCTCTAAAAGTTCCAGTTTTAGAACCTAACCAATTGTTCCTCACAATAAGTTGAGACTGATAGCTGCAGCAAAAAGGTTAAACGATTACTTCTCAAAATATAAATGTCACGTAGCTCGTTCCATGCAGGAGAAATAGCCTCATTTCACAGCTACTTAAGACTAGGCAATGTATCTTTAACTTTGTTATATTTTATAAGAAACTGTCTTCCATTGGAATCTAATTTGGTGTACAGTGATTCATGGTATAATGTTCATTACATTATTTTGGGAGATAATTTTAAATTCTCAATGGGACGTTATAACTCTAAATACTTCCTGTTGAAACCTGGGCCTTGGTAAATATATCCAGCCTTCGCCTTCCTCCCTGTCTGTGCCATACCCCGAACTATGATCTCCACCCGCCGGTACCTGTCCCAGCATTGGAATAGGCAATTCTTGCTTTTCTCTGCTTTGTACCTAGTTTCTGCTCATTTGGTCATCAAATATTTTAACATTCATAATTTTAGTAGCCTTCTAAGAAGCCCCACACTGCTGAGGGTGGAGATATTCTTAAACTACTCATTCTCCCCAAATTGCACTATCGGTTCAATGCAATCCTAAAATAATTTCCAGAAGGGCTTTATGTAAAAGTTGACAAGCTAATTCTAAAAGTGATACAGAAAAGCAAGGTACCCAGAAGAGCCATAAGAATTTTGAAAAAGAAGATTGGGACAGCTGTCATAGAACAACAACACAATTTTTTTTTTAAGATACAGAAATCAAGACATTGTAGTATAAGGATAGGCGGATACATCAATGAAACATGAGAGATAACCTAGAAGGACCAAGGATTGGAACGAAAGATGCCCCTAGTGCTCTTACCACTTAGGAAATTACAAGGTGGTTTGAATTCTGTGTCAGGAACTCAGGTGCAGAGAACAATATATATTTTTTTCTACTTCCCACTCCCTCATTATCCGCGTTCCCCACCATGAGATCTGTAGTGATGTCCTGCTTTCATTTCTGACATTCACAAACATCCTCCTCGCCCACAATTCTGCTTTCTGTGATTTCAGCTACCTGTAGTCAAACAAGAAGAATTCATGTCCATTCTTGGGGGAAGGCCGACCTTGGAGGTGTGGTGGTTTCTTCTAAAAGTTCACTTCACCGGAGCGGCTCAGTGGGTTGGGCATCCTTCCTCAGAGAGAAAGGCAGTATGTTTGATTCCCGGTCACGGCACATGCCTGGATTGCAGGTTCAGTCTCCCATCCGGGCACATACAAGAGGCACCTGATCGATGCTTCTCACATCGATATTGCTTCTCTTCCTCCCTTCCTTCCCCCTCTCTAAAAGTAAATAAATAAAATCTTCTTTTAAAGTTCACTGTTCACTTGCCACATGACTCAATTGCCCCACTCCTAGATACTTACTCAACAATATGTGAAACCATAAAAGGTGTGCACACAGACCTGTGTCCAAGTGTTCGGGAGATCTTTATGCATAATGGTCGAAATGAGAAGCAGCCTAGGCACCTGCCTCCATCCTCACAACGGAATGCTGCTCAGCCATGAAAAGGAGAGAACTTGCAGCAACACGGATGAATCTCAGAATCTCAGAAGCGTTATGCTAAGTGAGAAGTAAGACATGAAAGACTGTGGTAGGATTTTAGGAGGGAGCTTTCGGAGGTAATGGGAATGTCCTAAATCTGTTGTAACTGTAATTTCATAAATAGATATAGCTGTCAGAGTTCAGCTCTTTTTAAAAAAGTGAACATTAACGCAATAAACCAGAAAAAAATGAAGGAAAAAAAAAAACCAGGAAATCTGGCACTGTATGTTAGTTGGCACAATTCAAAGTAGATGAATGTAAATTGTAGTTAAAACATGTAAGTGGACATTTAATAATGGGCATTAACAACTTTTGCCTCTTAAGATTTTTATTTCCCAGACATATAAATGTGTCTGTGGGTAAGGACACCATTAGGAACTCTCAGTAATCCACATGTCATTTTCAAACAGTTCTCTGGCATGGTGAGGGAGAGACCACCGTAGGTCATGCAATATAAAATATTTAACAGAGTATCCAGAAAAATGCTAAGAATCCTGAGGCCAGACCATAAGTCTTCAGAAAGTCACAGAGTACAGTAAAAATAGAGCCATGCGTGTGGCATGGCTGGTTTGTAGCACCATTTGTTTATGACGCCCCAAACCAAGATGATTTCCCCTCCGGGATTTTCTGTTTCTGCTCCCATCCAAATCCTGTTCTTTTTCTAGAAACAATGTCACCTACACCAGTGTGATTCCCAGACTAGCAATATAGGTGTCATCTTTGGTTCTTGTAACTCTTTTCCCTGTTGTTCTTTTGGATTGATTTGTGAATTGTTTTAATAATAAGGCTATTAGCCCTGTCTGTCTTACATAAGCGAATGTTTCCCAGTGTGTAGTTTAGCTTGATGCATAGTATTTGTGTGTGCATGTGTGTGTGGTATAGCTGTTTTGCATTTTTATGTGCTCAAATTTATCCATTTTAGGTTTCTATGTATTCACATTTTTTAGTATTTAAAAAAAATATCCAGGTTTCATACCACGTGCGGAACTACTCAAGCCCTTTTGTTCAGTACACGTTATGATCACAGGCCTTGGGCCTATGAGTGTTTCAAAAACCTACAAATATATTTGAAATAAATATATTTAAATATTTTGTTTAAAACAATATATTTTAAATATAAATAATTGTTTAAGTGCCTATAACCGTAGATATTACTTAATAACTTTAGTGTTCACAAACATTTTTTTTAAGTACGTTGTTCTGTCCTACTTCAATTTCACTGGCTTTCTTGTTCGGTCCCTCTTTTATATATACCTGCTGACACTGGCTAGTGTCAAGCCTCCTGAAGAAGACCACAATATCCTAATTGGCCTACTGCCACAAATTTCTAGGCTTTCCAGGTCCCTCTTTACAGAATGATCGTCCTAACACAGAAGCCAGATTCTGCCACTCCCCAGCTCATTAGTGCCAGACTCCTTAGTATGGCTTTCAAGGCCCCTGTGTGATCGAAACCCAGCCGCCTGTCTGTGTTAGACCCTCTTGATCCTTCAGAGCTCAGCTTACCTACTACCTACTGGTGGTGTTTTCCCTGGTTCCTCCGCTTCCTCCTCCCCCACCTTTGTGTGGTGTCTGTGTGTGTGTGTGTCTGTGTGTGTGTGTGTGTGTGTGTGTGTGCCCGCGTGCATCACAGTACTTATTCATCCTTTTGTGGGAGAGTTGCTGGATTACCTATTACTCTCCCAGCTCTTTTACAATAAATTCCCCAGAGCAGGAATCCTACCTGTATCCTTGATAGGACTGATATAGTGTGTATTCAATAAAATACTGATTGCATCAAGCTCCCGATCCTTCTTCACTTTCATCCAACCTTTTGTTGTTGCTGTTGTGTAATATATCATAGCACAAAAGAGTAATAAATGTATACGAAGAGTTTAAAATGTAGCTTTAAAAAATTTGCCCATCACCTAGCGTTAGAAACAGAACCTCACCAATATCTGTGCTTGTTTATCCAATCACGGAACCTCCCCTGCACTCCCCATCCCACAGGTTAGCACTGTCCCAAGTTTCACATTCACCGTTTTCCTCCAAGTTTCACTATGTTCGTGTCTCTGAACAACCATGTTTTGCTGCGTCTTTTAAAATTTTGTTTAAACTTCGTAATCACACTGTGTATGTTCTTTTGAATATTTTTGCTTCCACGTTATGTTCGGATATACACTCATGTTCAGCACCATCCCTGACCGTGACACAAAGGAATGGATGGCTCTGTGTTCTAGCCCTTCAGTCCGTTTGTCTGTCCCGGGGCAGTGCCATACCATCTTCACAACCAGGCTTGGATCCTTTGCCCCTTCCTGTGCCTTGTGTGATTAGTACCATTTAGTATTTAGGGGGAGAAAGAAGAGTGAAGAGATGGTCTCATAACAAGGCCAGCTTTTATTTTTTCACTTGTGAATTTTGCAGTTTAGTTAGTTACCTAACTTCAAAGATAAAACATAATTTTTTCTTTGACATTTATAATATTTTTAGCCTTTGAGATAGCCACAAATTTGTCATTCTGATCAAAGTATAATAGATACTTAAATGCTCTTTTTGTTCTTTGCCTCCATCCCTTAACCCTTAAGAAAAGAATCCAGAAGCCTCACCATGTACAACATGTATTTCTTTGCTTGCTTGCTTCTGGGCAACCAGAAAGTCCATTTTATTTTGCTGCTATGCACAGGTCCACTGGGCCACACTGTCCTGGTTATGCGCCGGATCGCCCTTAGCCACCAGGAGGGTTCTCATTGTCCTGGATTCACTGTTGGTCAGCGCGTGCCTTTTGGCTGAAGTCTAGTTTCTCTGTCTCCGAGTAACCTTGTTTTCGTTTCTGTCACTTTCTTGTCAGCTGCTGCCTGTGAGTTTGCGGACATCGTGGAGCTGCTGCTCCAGTCTGGCGCCGACCCCACTCTGCGGGACCAGGACGGCTGCGTGCCGGAAGAGGTGACAGGATGCAAAGCCGTGTCTCTGATGTTACGGCAGCATACAGCCGACAAGGCTTAGACAAAAGACTGGACAGCCACAGTCAGATAGCACAGGGCGTCGATGATGAACGAAACTGGGGAAACGATGCTTCCCTCACCACGTGTCTTCGGTGTACGTGGGCTAATAAATCAGCTCTGAGGAACCGGGATTTTGAAGTCTCAGCAATTCATTCTACTTACATACATTCCGGCAAGTACAGTGTTGGCGGCGAACATGTGTGCTGTGCATAATACAGTCCAGTTCTGCTGAACGTGCTCTGAAACGTGTCAGTGTTCTCGAGGGTGGGAGAGAAGGAGACATGTCGTAGTTGACAGTGTTAAACGTGGCTGCCCTTTTAAAAGACAGGCAAAATCTGACTGACCACTCTGTGCTGACGATGAGGGAAAGTTTCACAAGATCCCAGTGTGTGTTTGGGGGGATCACATGGTCTAGTGACATTTTATTTGTACAACCGGTCCTAATAGGGAGCTAAAATATCCAATCTCTTGGCAGACAGAATTGGGGCGGTAGGAAAGAAAAGGGGCATTAAGAAAGAAAGAAAAAAAAGACAGAAGTCTGTCACGTCAGGATATAGAAGTCACAGGAAGGACCAGATTTACTGAGAACCTCAAAACCGTGGGCAGTTTAGGATGATTTAGTGCCCTTACTCCAGGATTGAAATGCAGGTCAGGATACCTTAAACTTGCCTTCACGCAGCAGGGCAGTTGTCATGTGAAAAGAAACAAAAGTACGAAACAGGTTGCGATGCAAACACGATTATTTAAAAAATGATTTCTCTAGTGCGTCTCTATTCAGGCAGCAGGTGATAAAGGTGCTCAGCGGAGCCCTTGGCATCAGCGATGGGCAGGGGCTTCAGGAGCTCAGCCAACCTGTCCTGAAACAAGCCCCTTCTGGGTAGAAATGAGACCTGTTCACGCTGCTTTACTTGGTGACTTTTCTGAGTCACATCTCAGTTTCTGAGATGTGAGCCAAACCATTCCCAAAGCTGGTCGATTTTTAGTTGCCTATGGAACGCTCATGTGCATAGCGTTAACTGAACGTGTTGAAGAAACACTATTCATCAGTTACAGTCAAGGGGACCAATGTTGGGTGCAGCTTTTGATTGATAGTACAGTTGACCCTTAAACTATGCAGGTCCACTTAGACACAGATGATTTTCCAATAAATACTATAATATTATAATTCAATAAATACATTTTCTCTTATGCTTTTCTTAAGACATTTTCTTTTCTCTAGCTTACTTTACTGTAAGAATACAGTGTGTCACACATATAACACAAGTTACATGGTACTTGGCTGTTTATGTTATTGGCAAGGCTTCCACTCAACATAAGCTGTTAGTAAAGTCAGCTGAACAGTGATAACCAAAGACATTTGTCAGAGTTGTGAGCAGCTACTTTTTGCTACTTTCCCACTTGCATTTTCTGTAGATATTGCCTTTCGCCCTTCCCTAATTCTCAATTCCACATTTATTATCTCATCTTCCAGCCACCTCTGAAGAAGTAAGTTTACACATAAAACCATGCCTAGACCCATTTCCCTAAGTCTTTAAGAAATTGGAAAAGCAAATTTGTTGCTCTTTCATTCCCTGAAGATATTGTGATCAGAACAATATTAATGATTCTTTCTGTGTTGAATATTTACCCACGACTATCATTTCCTTTGCCCTCTACCAACTGACCTAAGAGGCCGCCTCCCCAGTAGTCTTGATACACACTAGTGAAAAATGAGAACTAACGAGACAATCACGTAAACAGACAGTTTGTTTAGAGCTCTTGCTTGAGTCTAATCAGTGTCCTTAAGTCTTAGGGGTTCATCTGCGGAGAAACTGGAGCTCTCCCCTAGAACCCAGTGTTGTGCATGCAGTTTTGAGGAGTTCGTGGATATCCTGGCACTCATCTGTGGAGTCCATACAGGTATGTGGGTCCCATTTAGAATTTTTTCCTGGCTCCTTGTTAGAGTATTTCAAGAACAGGATTGTTTTGTTGACTGACCCAATTTCCTTGGTTTTAAGTGCTCCTACCAGGTGATATCTGGGGAGTTGCCATGGGAACAGCGCTTGTTTTTAAACAATTGATTAAGGTTTCAACATTATATACATGGACAGTTTTTCCACTACCACCACACTGGGAAATTTTTCAAGATCTGGTCTTGAAAAATCTGGTCAAAGATCTGGCCCCTGACCTTGGAGTCTGCTACAAGGCAGAAATATGCCCACCTGTCCATTCTGTCACTCACTCATGATGCCTGTTTATATGTACATCTTCTTTTGGACTTTTCAGAATGTTTTTACAGCAGTATTTCATCTACCCCTCCATGGTAGCCCTATAAAGTAGATAGTGCAGATGCTATTAAGGCCACTTAAACAGAGATGAATCTGAGGTATAAACATTCTACTACAGGGTCGGAGAACAGCAGCAGAGCCACAGCTGGGGCTCAGTCTACTAAATCCCAGCCCTTTCTGTCAGAGCACAAGGCTCCTGTGAAGTTTTTTGTTTTGTTTTTTTTAAAGATTTTATTTATTATTTTTCAGAGAGAGGGGAAGGGAGAGGCAGAGAGGGAGGGAAACACCAATGTATGGTTGCCTTTCACCTGCCTTCAGCTACGGACCTGGCTAGAGACCTGGCTTGCAACCTGGTCATGTAGCCCTGGCTGGGAATTGAACCAGCGACCTTTGGGTTTGCAGGCTGGCACCTTATCCACTGTGCCACCAGCCAGGGCCCAACTCCTGTGAAGTTTCAAAGCTCTTCCTCCACCAAAAGCCTGGAGAGTTTACTGAAGGACAGACCCTATTCTAGACCACTTGTCTTCCCTTTTTGCATTATTGTGTATATTTAGAATTACTCATGTTATCTGAAGGTATTACAAGAGAGATCTTAAAAAGTCTCATAGAAATTCATAAATTGCTAATCAAAAACTAACTCTTTTAGATCTACCGTACCTGTGTCTCTAATAAAGAGTGAGAAGTCAGCCAACTGGCCACATATTGTTATCTCTTACGCTTGTCAGGTAGAAGGGTAACAACCAAAGTATAATATCTGGAAGCATATCTATTATACCTTTTTTTAATGTTTCAGCACTTTCCAGCTAAAAGGTTGCTATAATCCAGTGAACCTTTCTATTAAATAGGTATTTCTCAGCTTCCTGCCAGGCTTAACTACTTGGCTCTGGGTAATTATTCCCTGTACGGTATGGTTTCTCTAAGGATTAATGAACACGGCATGTGATTACAACAAAGCTGAGCTTGGGTTGCAGGAGGGGTTAATGTCCAGGTTAATACTGAGTTTAAATATTTGAATGAATTTCAGATTCCAATTCCTATGGTATTTTGGGTCAAATGCATTAATAGAATTTATAATACCATATTTGATCAGTTCTAAGGCACATTTTTTTTTTTTCATATCTTAACGTATCCAAAATAGGTTCTTTTACAAACAATGGTATGTAATAGCTGAATCGACAGCATTTTCCTTTTTAGTGATACATAAGCTGATACATGTTACAGTCAGTATATCTGAACTTCAAGAATATGACAGCAATGACACCTTTTTATACAGGACTTTATATACCAGCATCTTCATTGAACCTCAAAATAATTGTAAAAGGAGAAAAAAAATGGCATCTTCTTTATTTTACAAATGAGGAAGTGAAAACTCAGAACTGGTAGGGAAGTTGTTCAAAGTCATATAAACAGAAACAATAAAAATGCCCATTTTTATACAGACTTTTATATGGATCACACTTCAATATACATATCTTATTTTTCCAGAATCAAGGTGATTACCCAAACCTTATAATGCTAAGTCCAAAAGTTGTCCCTGCCCCTGTTTCCAGGATAATTAAAGTACAAACAGTAGCAGTGACACTCAAAGGTCAAGCCTCTCAATGGGTTTTATATAAGCACGTTGGTTTTTCTCCGTGAAAATATAAAAGGCCTTCAATATAGTTTTGTTTTTTTTTTAAGATTTTATTTATTATTTTTCACAGAGAGGGGAAGGGAGAGAGGCAGAGAAGGAGGGAAACATCAATGTGTGGTTGCCTTTCACCTGCCTCCAGCTACAGAGCTGGCTGGAGACCTGGCTTGCAACCTGGTTATGTGCCCTGGTTGGGAATCAAACCAGCGACCTTTGGGTTCGCAGGCCAGCCCCTTATCCACTGTGCCACCAGCTAGGGATCAGTACAGTCTTCTGCAGTCATGGGATGTGAAAAAATATGATGATCATTATTGGAGCTTTACCTTGAGCATCTTTAATTATTTTAGTAACTGTTCACAGTTCCTTCAGAGAGACTTAGGGCGAAACTACAGCGAATATCCGACTGAAGGAAAAAAGCTTCCTTGTTATACTTATCACCTAACGTTTTATTATGCACCAAGTGTGATCAATTTTTCACATATGCATTAATTGGCATTACACTAAAGGATTGAACAGGAAAAGCTATTTAACCTCATCTTTATTCACTTATCCTTGAAATATTCCTGTCATGCTCCTCCGAGAAAAGCAGAGCTTAATGGCTTGAACCTTGTATAGATCCCATAGTTATTGGGTATTCATGGCATTTTATTTCTTACTGTTTTTACTTTCATATATAAATTCTTCAAAATTTTCTTTCCTGTGTTTTATTATGTCATTTTTTTTTCCTTGGCACAGGTATAAAATAAATTGTCATTATTTTACATTTTTACTGTCTCTTCTTTGAGAACCTGTCCAGGAGTCTCTTCCAGGGGCACTCACTATTCTTTCCTCTAGCAATAGAACCAGAGCAGGGACTTCTGGTCAATATGGTGGCATAGGCAGACATGGCTCGCCCCTTCGTTCAACCATGTCAAAATTACAACTAAAATACAGAACAGCCATCATCCAGAACCATCAGAAATTAAGTTGAATGGAAATCTGAAGAAACCTCTTGCATCTAGACGGCTAGGAGAGTGCGGACGCAGAATGGGTTGGTCTCTCACCCACATGCGGCAGGTAAAAATTCGGGAGGGCTATTTGGGGAGTGAGGAGTCCCAGCCCCACACCAGGCCCCATTGCCCATGGTGCCAGTGCCAGGAAGATACGTCTCCATAGTTTCTGGCTGCAAAAACCAGTGTGGATTGAGTTGGTAGAAGAAATAGCTGGAACCCCAAGCAGTTCCTCTTCAAGAACCCACAGATGACTCACCTACTCAGACTCACTCCCTAAGCCCCAGCCCTGGGGTAGCAGCTTGACAGGTTCACAGGAAGAAAGTGAAGTGTCTGGCAGCAAGGCCAGCAGAGGCCATTGTCTTTTTTTGTAAATCCACTCCATACAGAGCCAGCAAGCTGGTGCCATATCTGAGACTCCATCAACCTGGTTGAACACTGTTTGACCCACCCTAGACATCCCCAGAGACTCCACCCTGCCCAACTTAGGAGCCCACCTAAGCTGCTTTTCCGTAGGAATGGCTGGTCTTGGCTCTGCTGCACAATATTGCTTCCTAAATCAATAGGATTTAGGAAGCAATAGCTGCCTCAGTGGGCCCCAGGCCTGGCACTAGCAGCAGGCAGCCTAGACTCACAGCTTGGCTTCACCTGGGACTCTCCAAGCCCAGCACAAGCAGCAGCAGCTCAGATTGCTTTACAGCTCCTGCAGGGTGGCCCCAGGCAAAACACAGATGGGAACTGACCTTGGCCTTCAGCACCTGAGAAACTCCAGGGCCAGCGCACCCAGTGGACAGCTACAGACCACGTCAGAACACCATGACCCTGCCCTGCACAGTTGATCCTTCATAGAGGGTGGAGGTTGATTAATGGTCAGTGGTCACAACCGGTCCTTACAGCTGACTGGCCTGGGTAAATCCCTCCTATTGATCCTCCAACAGCAACCAAGGCTCAACTATAAGAAGAGGGTGTACTCAGCCCACATGAAGGGTGCACCTCAAGTACCCAGCTTGGGTGATTGGAGAGGCTGTGCCACTGGACCCTGCAGGACACCTACACGAGGCCACACTACGTGGAGTCAAAGCCCCTCTACCTGATACACAGAAACAAACACAGGGAGGCTGCCAAAACAAGGAGACAAAGAAACATGGCCCAAATGAAAGAACAAATCCAAACACTAGAAAAAGAGCTAAACAAAAGGGAGATAAGCAGTCTATCAGATGCAGCATTCAAAATACTGCTTATGAGGATGCACAAGGAATTTAGTGAGGCCCTCAGCAGCTTAGAGGATCCAGTCAGAAACAAAGGATACACTAATTGAAATAAAGAACAATCTACAGGGAAACAACAACAGAATTGAGGAAGCTGAGAAACAAATCAATGATTTGGAACATAAGCAAAAAACAACCAATCAGAACAAGAAGAAAAAATAATTAAAAAAAAAATGAAGCTAGTAATAAACAGCCTCTAGGATGGCTTCAAGCAGTCTGACATTCACAGCATGAGGTGCCAGAAGGTGAAAAGAAAGAGCAAGAAATTGGAAATTATTTGAGAAAATAAAGAAAACTTCCCTAATTTGGCAAAAGAATAGACATACAAGTCCAGGAAGCACAGAGAGACCCAAGCAAGATGGATGCAAAGAAGCCTGCTCCAAGACACATCATCATTAAAATGTCAAAGGTTAAAGATAAACAGAGAATCTTAAAAGCAGCAAAAGAAAAGACGTTAGTTACCTACAGGGGAGTTCCCATAAGACTCAGATGATTTCTCAAAAGAAATTTTTCAGGCTAAAAGGGACTGACAAGAAATATTCAAAGGGACCTACAGCCAAGATTGCTCTCCCAGCAAAGCTGTCATTTAGATTGGAAGGGCAGATAACGAACTTCCCAGAAAAGGAAACACTAAAGGAGTTCATCTCCAAGCCATTAGTATATGAAATATTTAAGGGACTTACTTAAGAAAAAGAAGATCAAAATTATGAACAATAAAATGGCAAAAAATATAAATCTACCAACAATTGAATCTAAAAAGCAAACCAAGTGAACAAGAACAGAGAAAATTATGGATATGGAGAGCGTATTGATGGTTGCCGGGTGGGAAGGGGGCCTAGAGGATGAGTGAGGAGGTGAGGGGATTAAGAAGTACAGTGGGTAGTTACAGCCATGGGCTGTAAAGTACAACGGAGGAAATGAAGCAGCCCAAGAACTTAAACGCATGACCCATGGACATGAACAAGGTGGGAGGATTGCTTGAGGGAGTGGGGGGTGCTGGGTGGGTGGATGGGGGCAATGGGGAAAAAATTGGAACAACTGTAATAGCACAATCAATAAAATATAAATAACAAAGGGCAGGACGTTCACAGGTGTGTGCTAGTTCATACCCAGGACACTCTTACTTGCTGATACTCGTGCTGCGTGTTTGGAAGGAATGGACGTGAGTTCACAATAGAATACTGAGGTTAAAAACCTGATGGAACCATCCATGGGGCTGCCCGTAACATGCATTTGCCTCATGGTGGAACTCTGCATCCTCGGTGTAGCTTTCTCTCGTACGTGGGAAAATGGCCACCTTCACCTAACATGGGTGACTGTGAGGACGTGAAGAAACAGCGAGGTAACTCCCTGGGCTGCAGCAGCCAATTCTTCACCCGTACTGCAGCCAGGGTTAATTTTCCTTCTCACTTGGGTAGCAATCCTGGTTTCCATTTTAATATTTAAAAGGTAAGTTCAGTTGATGGACACTTTGTGTAATAAAAGGCTCCTTTAAAGTACACACATGGGATGAAAAGTGGCACCGCAGGGCCGGTGGCTTGCACGGAGTACATTTGTAGAGCCCAAAGCTTAGGCCGGGATACGTTTATAGCACTTTAGCTCCGTTTGTGAATTTGGAACGGTTCCAGACAAAGAAGAGAAAGACATATATTATTGTTTATAATCTGCTTTATTCCGCCAAACCTTGACTGAACAGACTTGTGGATTGCTGTTTAAATCCCCCGGTGCCTTTAACTACCGATAGGGAAAGTGGTTAATGCGCATTCTAAACGAGGCTTGGCATCCACTCCAGGAAATCACTTTAATTGAGAAGCATTAAATGTTAAAATGATTCTAAAAAAAAAATAATAAAGCCAGCACACACATTGAGTATAAAAGTCCAGGCCCATCAGTAATAGAGGTTCTTGGTTATTGTATTCCTCTGGCCTGAGCAAGCATTAAGCCCCACAGTTGACAGGTGTCGAAAAAGTGACTCTCAATTCCCTGGTTGCTGTCTGCAGGTGGCCACCCGTCCCTGGCCAGTGAGCAGGCCATGGTCAAGGGCTCCGCTTTAGAGGAGGGGAGGGAGTTGGCAACTTTACAGATGTTTGTTTTTCTGGAATGATAAGCTAGTCCCAGGTGACTAAAATAGAAGATTTAACCCCAGAGTCCTTGCCTGGGCTTTCCATTTGCTGTGCTGAAGCCATCTGTTGAAAACTATTTACCATGTTAATGGCTTGGTTTTTTAACTGCTTATTATCCAGCTCCAAATGTGTGCCAAGACTACTCTTCAGGGTCTATATTTTATCTTTCAGGAAGCCATTCCCGGTCTTTCCAAAATCCTCAAACCCCTCCCAACCAACAGGAGATCCTGGTCCAGGGTTGGCAAGCCAGTGAGAGATGAATCTTTAAAAACAAAAACTCTCCCCCCAGCTCCAGAGACCGCGCATCCTGGCACATTCTGGCCAGTCCAGCGGTCTGCTGAACCCCCCAAGGTGTGACCAAGCCTGTGGCCACATTTTATATCCTAGGAGCCCCTTCCATGAGAAGGGTCACAGGCATGCTGGCAGGGGTAGCCCGTGTGACTTGTTCGTTTAATTACAGAACAGCATCCCCACTAATCATATACCTAAGTTCAGCGTTCGTGTTTAATGGTTGCGGGGGGCAGTGGGAGGGCTCCGAGGGAGAGGGTTCTCAAGGAAAATCCTGAAATCACATTGGACAAAAACCAAAGAACAAAATGACAAAGTCAACGAGGGACAAATGTCACAGTGGAAAGCCCACTCCCGCCTCTCTCCGAAAGGATGTGATGGCTCTCCCCGGGCAAGAGCTGATGATGTGAAGACTTCTATTTAATAGCTCGGATGGGTTCTTTTTATTACTCCTTTTAGAAGGATGATAGTAAAAAGTTTCCTCTTCCTAATGATTTGGCTCATTTTATAAACATTGGGGTTTTTTTTTTTTGTTTTTTTTTTTTTTCCGTTTCTCCTAACTCACAGTATTTCCTCAGCAGCAGCGGCTAAGCATTGCTTACTTCTCAAGGGCAGGTACCACCCCAACAAGCTTGCAGACCGAGCCCCGTGGCTCACAGCTCTCTGCACAGCCAACAGAGGACGTTATGGGGACAGGCACCAGGGTTTCCAAATGGCATCCATCTAAAGGGGGGTGGCATTGATTTTCTGCTTAGACGAAAGGGACAAGTTTTAAACAACGCCTCAAGTATCAAATCTGAAGAAACACATTCACATACATTGAGGATCTCCTCTTAGGATTTCCCTCTAGTGTGGCCATTGATTAAAATTGACAACACGCTACCTTGCCTTGTTGATCTCTTTTTAATCCTTTTCTGACTTGAGCTGAGCAGACTCCTGGGCCCAAGCAGGAAGAAGGCAGGGAAAGCCGTATGGACACTGTTGAGCCTTCATCGGTTCTCCTGAGTTTGTGTCTTTTAAGTATATGTTATTGATTATGCTGTTAAAGTTGTCCCAGTTTTTTTCCTTTGCTTCCCTCCACCCAGTATCCCTCTTCCCTCCAGCAATCCCACCCCCTTTAGTTCATGTCCATGGGTTGTGCATATAAGTTATTTGGCTTCACCCTATTCTTAACATCCCCATCTATTTTGTACCTATAAATTATGTTTCTTGATCCCTGCACCTTTTCCCCATTTCTCCCCCTTCCCCGTTCCAGTTGATAACCCTCCAAATGATCCCCATACCTATGATCCTATTCCTGTTCTGGT
This sequence comes from Noctilio leporinus, assembly GCA_004026585.1. Classification (NCBI taxonomy): domain Eukaryota; kingdom Metazoa; phylum Chordata; class Mammalia; order Chiroptera; family Noctilionidae; genus Noctilio; species Noctilio leporinus. The sequence goes on along the minus strand of PVIW01003398.1, from coordinate 144,876 downwards.
TGTTTGCTTAGTTTTTATTTCTTTGATTCTGTTGTTGATAGCTGTGTGTTTATTGTCATTTTAATGTTCCTAGTTTTTACCTTCTTGTTCTTAAGTAAATCTCCTTAACATTTTATATAATAATGGCTTGGTGATGATGAGCTCCTTCAGCTTTACCTTGTCTGGGAAACACTTTATCTGCCCTTCCATTCTAAATGATTGCTTTTCTGGATAGGGTAATCTTGGTTGTAGGTCATTACTTTGAACACTTCTTGCCTGCAAAGTTTCTTTTTGAGAAATCAGCTGATAGTCTTATAGGGACCTCTTTGTAAGTAACTCTTCTCTTACTACTTTTATTTTTTAAATTTATTATTTTTAGAGAGAGGGGAAGGGACAGAGGCAGAGAGGGAGCGAGACATCAATGTGTGGTGACCTTTCACCTGCCCCCAGTTACGGACCTGCCTGGAGACCTGGCTTGCAACCTCATTATGTGCCCTGGCTGGGGAATCGAACCAGTCTTCTCTTACTACTTTTAAATTCTCTCTTTATCTTTAGTATTTGGCATTTTAATTATGATGTGTCTTGATGTGGTGCTCTTTGGTTCTAGCTTGTTTGGGACTCTATGCTTCCTGGACTTGCATATATAATTTCTTCACCAAATTTGGGAAGTTTTCTTTCATTATTTTTCACATAAATTTTCAGTTTCTTGCTTTTCATTTCCTCCTTCTGGCACCCCTATGATTCGGATGTTGGTATGTTTAAAGTTGTCCCAGAGGTTCCTAAGCCTCTCCTTTTTTCTTTTTTTTTTTTTTTTTTCAATTATTGTTTCCTCATTCTGTACTGGTTGACTATTTATTTCTTCCTTATGTTCCAAATCATTGATTTGAACCCTGGTTTCCTTCCCTTCACCATTGGTTTTGTGTGGATTTTCCTTCGTTTCATTTAGCATAGCCTTCACTTCTCTCAGGGGTTTGCCATACTCATTCATGTCTGCCAAGTCCGTGAGCATTGTTATCACCAGTGCTTTGAACTCTGCATCTCTTAGGTTGGCTATCTCCCCATCACTTAGTTCTCTCTGGCACCTGGACCTGTTCCCTCTTTTAGGCCATACTTCTCTCTCCCCTCAGCGTGACAGCCTCCTGTGTTTGTCTCTGTGTATTAGGTAGCGCTACTGCACCTGTTATAAGGGGCCGAGCCTTAGGTATTCATCAGTGCTGGGCGACCCCTTTCTCCACGATGTGGTGCTCTACGTGGGGGAGGAGTCCGAGAGGGAACAATGCTGCTTGCTCAGCACTTGCCCCTTTTCTAGGCACCTCTCCCGACTCCCGTATGCGACTGACACCCCTCTAACTGTTGCCCTGGCCATGGTTCTCAGAGTGGATGGTTGTGGCTTCATTCTAGGACCATGGGGGCCTCTAAACAAGCAGACTCTGCTGAAAGACCAGCAGTTTCTTCTGCCACCCCAATCCCCACTAATTTCACAGTCAGAAGCAATAAGATTTAATTTCCCCCGTGCTGGAACCATGAGCTGCGTGGCTGGGATCATTCCCCAGGTGTCTCTCCCTGCTTTTATAATATGTGGCTTCACTTCCCGCTGGCGAGCTACTGCTATCAGTGCTGCGGCCACACCGCATCCTCTCTGCCTGGCTCTGCCGCTCCTACCGGTCTGGGCGAGTGTTCTTTCTTTATATCTGTGTGTGTGGGACTTCCACACAGTTCGGTTTTCTGATAGTTCTGGTTGTATTTAGTTCTGCGGTGGTTGTACTCCTTCATGTGGTTGCGGAGGAGGTGAAGCGCGTCTACCTATGCCTCCATCTTGGCTGGAAGCCCTGCGTTTGTGTCTTTCCTGCCTTCTTTCTGGCCAGTGATTTCTTCCCTCGGTTGTCCCTGAAGCAGCTGTCCTTTCGAAAAGTCATTGCCAGAGAATGACATGCTCAGGAGCTGGTCACCAGTGGCCAAACCAGAAAGAAGAGCCAGATCCTCTCCTTCCCCTTGAACGGAGGACTCATTTGACCATTCCAAACTGTGACTAGCAGCGTTGTGGGATCAGGGGACAAAGAACACAAAGTGGAAGCAGTCTAGGGACTTATCACCCCATCACGCTCAAAGAGGTGGCTAGGATGTGGGGTGCGGATACTGGGTAGAGACAGGCTGGTGATGAGGGGGTTGAGAACGGAAGACAAAGGACACGGTGCACAGCACGTGCACTGGTGGCCTTCTCAGGCCCCATGATGAGTGCCTTAGGAATAGTCGGATGTGTCGTTGAGTTTAGTTTTAGTAGTGACAGAGCCCTTTGTAGCCACTTGGCAGATTTCCCTAACCTCCAAGGGACTGAGCGAGGAAAGAAGCGCAAGTTCTCACGTGCAGCACCCCCAGCACCCCACTCCCGTTCAGCACTCTTGTCTTCACCCTCCCCTGTGCCCAGTGACTTCCTGTCATCCTCAGCCTTCCTGAGTACGTGTCGCAGTACGGCCCTCTGCCTTTCTCATCCTGGTACTTACCACAGGAGGCGATTGGCCAAGGGCGATAAATCCCTTCCCTCCATCAGAGATCTGGTGGGTCTCCGTAGAAGGACTGTCAGCCCTCCAGCACTCTCGGGGGAGGTCCTGCCCAGGAACGTGCTCTCCTCTTTAACTGGAGCACAAAGTCAGTCTAAGACTTAGGTGGACTCCCCAACCTGGTGGCTCAGAGTAGACTGAGGGCACAGAGGCCCAGACAGAGCTCAAACAATTCACCTAAGATATGACAGTTGTCACCATCACTGTCTCTGGACTCTCAGAATACGTCACTGAGTATGCCAGGATAAGTAGCAGCTGAAGAGGCAAAGAATGAGTGTTCTCTGCCTGTGCCCTAAGTCCAGGTGCAGAGGATTGGGCCCAGGAAATTGCCATGAGAAACAGCTGAGCTTGCTCTGATGGACCCTGCATTCTGGTATTTTGGTTGTGAGTAGTTCTGGCACTCAGTGCTGTGTTTGGGCTTTTCTCCAGCGGATGGAAGGGGCCCGTGTCAGTCAGCTTTGCATTTGATTTGGGTCAGGAGAAAAAACTTGCGGAAAAGCCAAACAAGAAGCAAGACACGCCAGCTTCTAAAGAACTTCCATCTTTATTGGACATAGTTTCACCACACACATCTCATGCCAACACACAGGAGGCATATTAGATAAACAAACATACCAGCTTCTCTGTTTCAAAGCCACATGGCAATAAATAAGGATGGGTGGGGTCTTTTTTTTTTTTTTTTCTTTTCCTTTTTTTTTTTTTAATTTCCAGCAAATGAGACATCATTTCTTTTCACTGTACAAAATTTACACTGCGAAGGGTGAGGGCAACATCCAGAGCTTAGGGGCTTTGAGGTCTGAGTGCAGGTTGAGAGCGGCATCCGGGATCCTACAGCCCTGGACCTGCCTGTTTGGTGGAACACAGTCCTCAAGTTGGGGCGTACAGCTGATTCCTGCCGCTCGGTGGGCAGCAGATGTGGGGGTGTCCTCTGTCCACCTGAGCTCGCCTCCCTAAGCAAAGGCCTGCTTGGCGCGCCTCCGGACCTGCAGCTGTCCTCACTAGGGCGAGCAGCATCGAACTGTGCTTTCGGGGGGCTGACCAAGCGGAGTGGGTGGGGTGACTTTGCTGGGCTCTCTCTTTTTGGCTCCTGTCACCGGGGGAGAGCAGTTGGAGCAACTACTGCAAAAAAAAAAAGGTGGGGGCAGTTGACCAATCCAAGAAAGAGAGAGCCAGTGGTGTGCTTTTTATTTAGCTTTCAGCATGCCCAGAGCCCTCAGCAGCAGGCAATAAACCAAAACTCATTTCCGCTTAATTGAATTTGTCTTCATCTCACGGTCTCCAATTTTTAAAGTGCAATGTTTAAAAATGAGCCTCCTCAGTCCTTCCAGACCCTGCTGGCCGAGGAGGTATGGTCATTATTTCTGCGGTTACAGCCACGTCAGTAGCGGCGTGTGGGAGCGGCTGGGTAGGAGCGTGGGTGCCAGAGCTTTTGCTCCGTGAAGCAACGCGACGGGGTGGGCGTTTCAAAAGGACCAGCCTGAGCCTGAGCCTGAGCCTGAGCGACGGCTGTGTCTTTTGTTCTACAGGTTACTTACACTTCCTGCAAAGTGACCTTAATTAGGAAGATCAAATGGCTCCCAGTTACCTTAGCGGATTTCCTATTTTACGTTGGCCAAAAGGAAAATAACGTTTAGAGACACTGCTAAATGCTTTCCTTTCTTTTTTTTATTTTGTTTTTTAAGATTTTATTCATCATTTTTAGAGAGAAGGGCAGGGAGGAAGGAAGAAAAGGAGAGAAACACCAGTGCGTGGTTGTCTTTCACCTGCCTCCAGCTACGGGCCTGGCTGGAGACCTGGCTTGCAACCTGGTTATGTGCCCTGGCTGGGAATTAAAGCAGCGACACTTGGGTTCACAGGCCAGTGCCTTTCCACTTAGCCACACTGTAAATGCTTTTCTTGTGTCTTCTTTTTGTCCTCTTTCCCTGACATTTCGCTGTGTTAGGTTGCAGGAATCGTGTTATCAATACAATAGTTGGTTTTCACCTCACATTCTATTCATAATGATCAGATGAGGTGAGGAAGCACAGAGACAGAAAGGCGTTTGCTTCAGGTTGCACAGCAAGTCCCAGAAGGGCCATGACTCATCTTCCCAACAATGTGGTTTTCCAGTGGGCCAGGTTAGCCCCTGCATTGGGGACTTCTGGGGTCTGTTACTTTTTACTAAGTACAGATTCTTCCAGAGCCCTACGGGCCCACCCACTACTGGAAACTTGGGTGGTGGTGGGCTTTTTTCATTATTAACTTGCACCTGGATTCAGACACAGCCTACCCTAAGGTCTATCCGCTGGGTACCGCAGATGAATGTTGTTAGTTAATTGCTCTGAGTCAAACACAGATCCAAATGATGAAAATTGTTCTAGAAGGTCTCATTTCAGCTTTCAAACTCATCCATGTCATTTCAGAAAAAAGGCATGGGGGCAACTCCCAGGGAGCTATGCAGAGGGGTACGTGGAGGAGGACTGCAGGTGATGTCCTGTGTTCTCCATCTTCAAGCCATGGAAGAGCCAAGAAACAGTTTTGGCACGCAGTGGCTTGTTGGCGTCACCAGCCTGTCCGTAATGCTAACCTCACTTGCAAGGAGATGCACGTAAAATCAGAGGCCTGTCATGTCTGTGCTCCTGCGTGGGGCACGGGTGTTTGCTGCTGTCTGGGGAGGTGACTGGGGAACTTGGCGACCCTGGCTTGGTGGCCGGTGCTCTGAGAGCTCCTGCAGCCAACCCCCCCACACACAAACCAAAGCAGCTCCCACCAGCACCAGCTGCTCATGGTGTCCTCGGGGAATTTATTTCTATGAACATGCTAGGGGAAGGCCTCTCACACCCCCACCCACTGACTAGGGCGTGAGCAGAGTAACTCAGGTGCAAAACAAAAGTCTGGTCAACTGATCTTAAAACAGTGCTGCACAGAGGGCACCCTCCTTTAGAGTCTGCTGTCCCTGTGCTGCACTCACCCCAATAGGCAGGGCTGCTGACATCCCAGGAGCCCCTATGCCAGGTCGTGGAGCTGGGACAGTGGTCTGAGAGGGACAGTCCTAACTGCTTCATTGCTCAGCACAGCCTTCCTCCTGCGCACTGAGAGCAGCCTACTAAGAACAGTGTGCTCAAGGATCTGTCCTCCAAAAAGACAGCGGCACATGCTTGTCCTTCCCATGCCTTATGACCTTGCGTGTGTGTCTCCATCGCCACCCCGCACTGTTCACACTACTGGGACCCTTCCTCATCCCTGCTCCTGGAGCCTCTAGAGGGGAAAGAATCTGCAGGCTCCCTAGGCAAAAACCACAATTGCAGCATGTCCAAAAACAAGGGTCCCCTACAAAACTGAGCCATGAGAAGGTGGCCTGAAGGCTGATGCCAGGAATTCATGGACTATATAATTTAAAGACGCATAAATGACCGTGGTTTAGTCCTGGGAAGGTGTTTACAGAAGATGCAGCAGTGAGGAAGTATTTACTTCTTCCTGAGCCTCCCTAGCACACGCATCTTTGTGGTCCTCAAAAGGGGACAAATAGGGACAAAAGGGTCCTTTGTGTCGGGCCCCCTCACTTCACATGAAAGACAGACAACGCCTTCCCACCCTTCCCTTCTCTTCGGGGGTCTCGGTAAAGAAAACAGGAAGCCAGGAGGAACAAACTAACGGCTGGCTAATGTCCAGGGTCACCTGGAGGGCCTCCTGCCGGACCGAGGATGCATAAAGTGGGAGTGACAGCACCATTCGCGACCCTACTGCCCACCAAAAGGGCAGCCTGTAGAGGGCGGGCAGCTCACCAAGCAGGGGTTGGCCTGGCCCTTGCCTCAGGCTGGTGATGCTACTGCAAACCCGCAAGCTGTGAGTGGGTACTGCCTTTGGCCGGAGAGCTCCCGTTTCTGCACAAATGCAGGTCTGGAGCACCGCAGGATCCGGCCTGAGGCCAGCCAGCAACCCAGAGAGATGCAGCCCGAGGACCGCTTGGAACCCTCTGCTCCCTAAATGATTCCTGCTGACTGAAACAGGCCAAAAAGCATTGCTAGTACTTGGAAGAGGCCAAAACTGTCCTCCAACGGAGTCCGCTTGCACAGCAGATTTCTCATTTTTAAAGGGCTGAGGAGGGTTGGCTGCAGGTGGGGAGGACTTAAAACTCATCTCATCCAACCCCCTCAAAAAAAAAAACACTCATCATATCCTTTCACCTTGCCAGAGGGGGGATTCTGGGAGGCTGGCATCTGCTGGTCTGGCTACACGGACTACATGTCTGGGATCCAAATGGGCCTACACATGTTTCCACTGATTGTCATTCTGTTCTCTCCATATTTTAGCTTTGATCGTTTCGTAACCCATAGCCTGTCTAGTGGAATAAATGACATGAGCAAATTAAAAAGGCACATTGTGCTCCGAGGGGACTCGTTGGGCAATGGCTGTGATGGTCCAGGGCCACTCGGCTCCAGCCTCCGGGTCACCTGCAACGAAAACCACTGTGGCCGTCAGAGATGGCGGCAGTGACGGGCATGCGACTTCTCCCAAACCACAACCGACAGATAACTCTCCGGCTTGTACTTCCGGAGAAGGAAGAAGTTGTGTGTTTTTCACAGCAGAAGGAAAAGGAGGGGGCGTGTTTCAGTATCCAACGGTGGCCATCCAAGTTTCCACTGACCCTTAGTAAGTGACTTTTTTATTTTGAAAAGGAGGGTTTCCAGAAGGGCGGTGCAGAAATCACTTCTTCTACTTACGGGGTACGCAGTCTCCATGGCAGGGACTTCCGTTCTGGCGAGAGCCCTCAACAGACACACCAGTTGGAGCAGAGTTCCCAAAGGCCAGGTGGCCTTGCACGGTCACCTCGTGCCACCAAGCACTGAGCAGCCAAGGCCTGTAAGCAGGGTGGGGGAGGGAGCCCACAAGCAGCCCCCTAGCGCCCCTGGCTCTGCCCCTGTGCTGTGTTCTGAAAGGGGGCTGCTCCCCACCGTCTCCCTGGGAGAGCAGCCCCCTAATGCCGGGGTCTCCTGGGGAGCCGCAGGGCGCTTCCATTGAAAATAATGGAAATTCCCCGGGGCGCGCTTCCGATCCTACAGAGACAAGTCTCTTTTCGTCCTTGAAGACCCCGTGTCAAGCCGGAAGGACTGCGAGGGTGGGGAGGGCAGGTGTTTAAAAAGGAGGATGATCCATTTCATCGAGCCAAGAGGCTGGGCTTGTCGGAAAGTCGGGGTAGCCTACACTGCTCCCTGTGGAGATGTCGGAGGTGGGTCCCCCGGCCATGGCTCTCAGCGTCTGGCTCACTCCCTGCCCTGGGTGCGCAATGATGCCCAGGTTACTGTCCACCGTGTAATCCAGCCCATTGAGCAAAGGAGCGTGGGATGGCAGGGACGATATGGAGGATGGAGACTGGGGGATCCCATAGGGGCTCCCATCCCTCAAGTCCTGATAGGATTGTCCTGTCCCGTCCATGGCGAAGCTCCCGTTCATTAACTGTCCGCCTGTAACATCCCCCACGTTGCCATAAATCCTATTGGTGTGGCCAAGTTCTGAGAGAATTTGATCCTCTGTGGACGAAAGAACGGAGATTTATCGTCAGCCGCCAGGACTCCAGTAGCCCTGTTCTTCACAACCTAGGGACCCGCGTGACCAGGAGGAAGCCCAAGGACAATGGCTGCCCGGCAGGGGTCCAGCCCCAACACGGCAGCCTGGCATCCAGAGACCCACCTACACTGAGAGAAGGGGGTGAGGGAGGACTTCAGAGACTAGCTTCCTAGGGCCCAGAAGGCTGGACAGTGTTGGCTGAGCATGTAGGTCCCGTGTTGCTCAGGTATTAGGTACACTGGCCACACTGAGGACTGTGAACACCTTGCATCATAGTGGACACTTCATGCGGACAAGAGTTCATCTGAAAGCTTTCAATTGAGTTCAAGTGCTTAGGGTAGCTGGTGGGGACACAAGCAGGCCCAGATGGTAAGAGAAGCTGAGGAACATGCTTGGATATGTGTACAGAATCCTAGTCTACCTAAGAAAGAGATTCAATATCAAAGGACTTGGTTTCTCTATTTAATAAGGTCTGGGGACAGTACTGACTTGATTAAGACAAATGGACCTTCTTGTCTCTTAGAGAATTTCATTAAGGGCATCTAATAGGATCTCTGCCACCTGGAAGAAACCACCCCTCCAACAGGTGGACAGTTTTAGTCTTTAGAAATACAGGATTATATAATCATATAATTGGAGACAAATGACATGTCATCCTGGGGACCCACCTGCACCCAACAGAAAGGAGCCACAAAGCAAGACTTGACAACCCTCTGTGTTCCCCAAGTTGATTTCGGCAGCTTGGAAGAGATGAAGTGGCTTTCCCAACCCTGCCTGGAGGCCCGAGGGTGAGTGTAAGACCCTTGAGCCATCCCCAGGGCCCAAGACCAGACCTCTAAGCAGAGCTACAGTCTCCTGAGGTCATCATGCTCCTGGAGGGCAGCTTGTTCCATCCTCTGCCCCAAACACTTCTCTTCCCACTTGGGCCTGTGCATCCAGTCCCGTCCAGGCCTCCCCAGCTACTCCACCCACGGAAATGAACAGAGGGAGGGGACCGCAAAACCTTTAGAGGAGCAGGAAGGTGAAGGCTCAGCTCCACAGTAAAACAGCCATTATTTGGCCTTTTGCCTACACCTGTCACCCCATAGGACCAGGGTCCTCTGTGGGAACTACAGGCTCCCTGTGGGGACATTCATCTCTTTCAAGTGTAAAAATGTGCTGGGCATTCCCCCAACACACCCAGAATCACTTGTGTTTGTTGATCCCCACAGCGACACTGTGAGGTGGGGAAACTGAGGCTCGTGTAACAGGGCCACAGCCTGAAACCTGGTTTCTGACCCCAGCTCAGCACTTTTCCCTCCTCACAACAGAAGGCCTTCCGCCCTTGAGGACCGAGGAGAGGGGAACTGTCACGGCTATTTGCAAACAACCTAAGGGCCCCAAACATGCGGTCATTTGCAGTTTCACGGATGCGACGGCTTGATCGGAGCCCATGCTGCAAAGCGTTTGCGCAGGTGCCACGGGATGAAGTGCGCAGAGGGGAAAGGGATTCAGAAAGGATGGTCCCCGTCTCACATGCACTCATAGTAGTGACTTCCCAGGGCAAAGGGCCCGGGGTGCATGGCCTGCCCACTATCAGGAGAGGAGAAAGGGTAACTGGAGGGAATCCCAGGAGGGAGCCCAGGCCCCTGCAGAGAGGGGTGGAGAACACAGGCTGAGACCCAGAGACCCAGCTCTGTTCACAGCTGCGGGGGTCAGGGAGGGAGCCCCAGGCAGCAGGAAAGGAGGGGAGGCCACAAGGCCCACAGTCCTAGGGAACCCAGCTTCCACTTCTCAGCAGCAGAGCGCTCTCGCTTTCTCCAACGGCCACCGCCACATTCCCCTACCCATCGCTGCCAGTCACGGGGGAACCTGTGGTCAGGGGGGTTGTCAAGGCCTCAAGAATTGTCAAAGATCGCTGCTTCCCAGGGGCTGTTCCTAAGGCCCGGGCCTCGCCCCTCCGCCCTGCTCACCTCGGAAGCTCAGCTCACTGTCACTAACCCCACAGTCCTCTGCAGAGCTCTCCTTCTCCTGCTTGCTGCCTCCCCGGCTCCTCTTGACGCTCTTGTAGAACTGGCCCCAGCGGTGCCGCCCTGCATCCTTCTTCAGGCGCTTCTCCTTCGCCCGTCTGTTCTGAAACCAAACCTGCCACACAAACACAAGGGACACGCTCAGGGGGTTGCCTGCCCTGAGCTCACAGGCCCCAGGGCCCCTGAGATAGATGGCAGGAGCCAGGGACTGAGGTCTCGGTCAAGTTCAAGGCCAGGAGTGTGGTTTGCCTGGAACTCTGAGCCTCAGAACCCTCTCTCCAATTTGGCAAACTCCCTGGGGGCATGGCCCTGAGCCCCACTGCCCAAGAGGATCGGTGACACCGCTGTTGGTCAGCCACACATCATGTTTGTCACCCCACACGTAGAGGGCACAGGCCAGACATGCGGACTGGCGCAGAACACCCTCTGTCCCCACGCCCCGCAGGAGTGGCGCTGGGCCCTGGGTCCTCGGACAGCAAAGGCAAGTCTCACCTGTACGACCCTCATGTCCAGGCCAGTTTCTGAGGAGAGCTGCTCCCTCACGTGTCGGGCGGGCTTGGGCGAGTTCTTGTAGGCGTTCTTTAAGGTCTCCAGCTGCTTCGCTGTGATGGTGGTTCGGGGCCGCTTAGCGCCGGCCTCCGAGTCATCTGCAACGAAGACCCCTTATTGGGTTCCGCCCCCCTGAAGCTCCTGGGTCTCGTTCCTGTCTCCTTGCCTCACATACTGTTGCCTACTATGGGCAGAGTGGTCTCAAACCCGTGGGGCTCCCTCCTGCACCACAGGCCCTCCCAAGTCACTGAAAGGTGAGACTCTGTCTTCCTTCCGGCCTTCCTGGCCCCTGCCACTGCTGCATCACAGGGGCACATCGGACTAAAGGCGTCCGATTCCACACACTCCCAGATGTGCCTGACACTGGTCAGACATCCTTGTGAGTGATGACTGGCACTGTGAAGGTGAACTGGCCAGGGTGAAGTCAGTTCGGGGCTGACCCCCCCCACATGCCCCCCATCAGGAGCCTTGTCTCCCCAGGTCCCACCCACGCCCACCCTTCCTTTGCCACTGGCTCCCTGGGCGCAGCAGGAGTGGCCCATGTGCATTCTCTCGTCACCTACAAAGTGTTCAGAATTTCTGGGTCAGAACCCACTAGTGGGCTGTATGGTCAGTGTGAGGAAATGGGATGATTGGGACGGGGTGGGGTGGGATAGCTGCGGGTAACTATTATTTCATGAAACTTAGTGTTCGCTGCATACATACGTGGGTTTAAATTAAAATGCCATAAAATGAGTTTCTTACCATGGGTCACAGTCACCCTTTTTTTGAAAAATACAGGTGAAGGGTAAAGTCAACAGCTGTGACTCTGCTCCATTCCCACTTTCTTTTTACCCTCCTTTCTCCTCAAGAAAACCTTTCCGTAAAATAACAGCCAACACTTGTTAGCACCACCTCTGTCTGGGGCTGGTCTAAGAGTGGCACGGGTGTCCAGGGACGGTGTGCAGGGCTCCCGACAATTCTGAAAGGTTCTTCTTGGACTCAGAAAGCCTGGGTTCTTGCCCTGGCTCATGGCACAGTGGTAAGGTGACAACCTGCAAACCCAAAGGTCACTGGTTCGATTCCCAGGCAGGGCACATAACCAGGTTGCAAGCCAGGTCTCCAGCCAGGTCTGTAGCTGGAGGCAGGTGAAAGGCAACTATACATGGATGTCTCTCTCCCTCTCTACCTCTCTCCCTTCCCCTCTCTCTGGAAAAAAAAAAAAAAAAAAAAAGCCTGGGTTCTTGCTGAGTGAGGGCCCTGCTCTGTAGCCTGGGGCAATGCACACACTGCAGCGGAGGAGGGGATGGGCCCCAAGTCCTCTCTTCCTCTCAGGCTGCTTTTCTTTCCAGCCAGAGGTACCGTCATCCTCCAACCCCCCGGCCACCAAGCCTCCTCCACCCGAGTCCTGAACTCAACGAGGAAGGATTCCAAGGCTGCTGTGGTGGCCACCGAGGGAAACCTCCAAAACGCATTACTTTAACTTCTGTTTTATGGAATCAATCCCATATTTATGAAGGTCTGTCCCGAAAGTAGGTTGAGGTAGGTTGCCCTAGTGGATTAGACATTGTTTGCACCACGGCCAGATGACAGCAGCGTCCCTGGGACACACCCGTCATCCCGGGTGGGCAGCCCTTTGCTTCCTCAATCTGCCCACATGCACGGGACTCTCTTCTTGCAATTATGGGGACTATTATGCTGTTATTTTAACATTCACTGTTATTATAATTTAAAATCTTCCTTATATCCTATAACAATGTCATCCAAGTATTCATTAAGTCGTGGTGGCCATGCTCGTGCTGAAAAATGTACCCAAAAATCAATAACTTTGGTACGGAAGTTAAATGTGATAAAATGCTATGAGGAAGGCCACGCAGGACCATGATCCCCTAGGCTGTTAATTTAGGAGAGAGCATTCTGCCAGGTATTAGAGATAGTGCTGTGAAAATAAAAAGCAGCATTAAAGCAAAGATACCCTTCACCGGTTATGGATTTATGTGCTCCCAGAATTCACCTCCCCCCCTTACTTTTTACATTAATTCCTATGGGAAAATTAGCCTTAAAATATGTTAGTTGTGAATTATGCAGGGTCTCCTAGTACTTGTCCCTGACACAAAACACAACCTCCTTACACTGAAATGCAAGGCCCAGGGAGATATGAAAACATGAACAAAATCATTCACAGAGGTACATAGCAGATATTGGATCCTCTGTGCAGCGCATGGGAGGAAACGCCAGCCCTGAAGTAGGGTGTAAGTTAGCAAAGAGGGGGTAAAACGTACAGAGAACCCAATGTCCCCCAGCAGACAGCAGGCACCTGCTTCACTCAGGGTCACCCCGATTTCACAGGACGTGTGGGGTGTGTGGCTAGGACCCCTGTCTCACTGACAGCAGAGACACAGAGGAGCCCGTTAGAAATAAAGCAAATCCCACCGCCCTGTTTGCATTTCTCCTCCATGCCAGTCTCACCCTCATTTAACATCCCAATCTGCACACTTTATCCTCAGGAAACAGCCCTAGGTAGCCATTCTGTTGTCCCCCATAGGGAGCGGAGAAGCCAAGGCGCCACCAGTGCCAGACGTGCCAGGGGACCGACCCCACCTTAGTGGGTGATCCAGCAGAGGTGCCCACCCTCTCCACGGTCCCACGGAATCTGCTAGGGCACAGATAATCCTCGCCATGTGCTCCCTGCCGCGTCCTTCCTGCCGGCTCTGCGAGCCTCCCCTTCCTTTGACCCACCTGCAGCTGCGGGCGGAGGGTGGTGTCGGGATGGGAGGCTCAGGGCCCCAATGGGGCCTCTGACAATTGTCGGCAGCCCCCACCCCCGGCAGCTGTGCCGTCGAGTATTTAGTAAAGGGCATCAGATGGTTCCCGGCCTGGGATCGCGCAGCCCATCCGCTTGATCCCTGACAAGCCACCCTAATCTTCTGTGACATCATAATTGACTCCAAAGCCACCGAGTGGAGTGAGTTTTAAGGAACCCGAGCAGATAAATACAGTATTAAGACAAGGAACCTAGGAATAGACCTTCGGTGGCCCTGGAAAGAGGAGAAAGAGACGGGAGGCCTGTCCACCCCAAAAGGCCAAGCTGGGGATGGTGGGAGCAGAGGGGAGGCCCCCTGCTAGCCCATCCTGAGATGGGCCCCCCCTCCCCCGCCACCGCAAACCCTTATCTTAAGCTGCGTTCCTTAAGTGGAAAACCAGTTTCTCCACGTAGCAACCTGAACCCGTGTAACATGTGCGTGGGCCCAGGGAAGCTCTGCAATGAGACACGTGACGTGGTTGCTGTCCTTTTTCTCCACCAGGCCCAGAGCTGCCAATGAGAGCTGACTTCTTTCCACAGTCATACCCCAAGTTGATAAAAATCCTGGACAAAGGCAAAAAGCCTCAATGTTTTGTGACTTTGGGCATCAGAGATGCCCGAGTTGGGTTTGGCCAAATGCCAAATTTAAAGCCAATAGCGGGTCCCCCCACCCCATCCCACAGCTGTGAGTGAGGAGCCCAGGTTGGCGGGCTGGGCCTTCCTGAGTGGAGTTTAGTGGATTGGGGGGTCCAAGTCCAGTCTAGGCTCTGGGAAGACTCAACCGGGGCTGCCCAGGAGCATGGCTCTGGAGGGCAGGAGCAGCTGCTGCCCATCTGCCCAGGTGAAGGCAGGTTTCCCCAGCGTGGCTGCGCAACGCTGGGGCCCGACATCAGTGTCGGCCTGGGCTTCCGCACCAGACCATAGACAATGACCCTGAGGTGGCTGGGGAAGGGGGCAAGGAGGGTGGGAGTTGAATGGCTAAGTTGGGGGTCTCCCTGAATGTGGCCCTTCACATCAGGGGCTCCAGGACACACAAGGAGTCATTGCCCCTAAGTCCGTGCCCTCTCCAAGCCCATAGGCCGAGGTGGGGAGCAGAGCACCAAACTGACCGTCCCAAGGGCGACTTAGGCCAATGCTAGGGCTCTCGCTGGCTGAAGCCTTTGAGGTGTTGGGATGCTGAGGTAAATGTGTGCCCCAATGTACACGACGAGGAGCAACCCCAAGTGCCCACTGTAGACAGAACAGCCAGCCAGCAAGGAGCCACCCAGAAAAGGACACAGGGTCCCGGCTGCTCCTAAGCCGAGTGCAGATGACAGGTGCACTCTCAGTAACCCAAGCTGATCACAGCTCCCATGAAGCGGGCTGGGGCTAAAAGACGGGGGGTGTTGACCATTAACGCTCCCTTCTGAGATGTGGGAGCAGAGAAGGCGGGTGTGAGCCGGGCTCTGAGGGGCCCAGGTGAAGGGCCACCCCACCCCCGGCAGGCCAGGCGCCAGCAGGGTCCGGCGTGGGGACCGTGCGGGACAGCCCCTTACCATTCTGCTTGGCTGTCTCGTAGTCCTCCTTGCACACCAGCCGCCCGTCCTCCATGAGGTAGAACTCGTCCCCCGTGGCCAGCTGCCGGCTGCAGATGATGCAGGCAAAGCAGTGCAGGTGGTAGACGAAGTCCTGCGCCTTGCGGACCACCTGGGTCGGGGGGATGCCCTGCTGGCAGGCCGTGCATTTTGTGCCGAAGCGCCTGTGGAGGCGGCATGACATGGGCTCAGGGCGTCCAACTTCCTCCCACCTTCCATCGGCCCCGGCCCCGCCCCCCCAACCCTGGGTGTTCATGGACACCAACCCTTGGGCCACCCCGTGCTCACCATCTGGTCCCTCGGCCTCTCACTGGCCTCAGTGCTTTTCTTCCAGGCTCTTCAACCACAGAATGAAGGGGTGGGACAGAACTGGGGTCTCCAGGGCCTTAGTAAAGGCTGACACCCCTGAGTTTCAAACCCCCAGATTAACACCCACCAGTGACTAAGTTCCCCACCACCATCCCCACCTCAGCAGGTGGTTTCACCAGCTCTGTGGGGAGGCATAGGGGACCAGCTCTCTCCCCGGCTGCCCAGAGAAGCTTCGTGGGCCGGGCCGGGCCGGGCTGCAGCGCCTAAAGCAGCCAGCGGAACCCCTGCATGAGTGCCCCCTGGAGCAGCCTGTGTGGCTGGGGAAGCATGTGCTGGGACAGACCCTGGCGTCCCAGGACACAGCACTGGGGCAGCAGAGGGGGCGCTCTCTTTCTCCTGTCTTGCCCCTCCACCTGGCACGCACCAAGGCCCCACCATGCTGGCCTCCATCCCCTTCCCCTCACAGCCCCAGAGATGGGGTGATCCAGGGGGGCCCAGGAACTGCACTTTCTTGTCCCTACACCATTCAGGAAGTCTGCAGACCTGTTTGGAAAATGCCACTTCAGACCCCTCCTTGGTCTACAGCTCTCTGGACTAGCACCAAGACAAGAAGAGGCACCTGCAGACACCCTGGGCCAAGGTTAGACAGGGAAGAGGCAGGACATCTTGAGAATATAACCCAGTGGCTCCTTCCCCCATCCTGGCCATAGACACAGAGCCACACCAGTGGCCAGGGAGGTCAGCAGTAATCCAGGGCCAGCCTAGACACGGGCAACGGAGGGGGACCTTCAGCTGCAGGTGAGCCTTCCATGCGTCAGGAGGGAGGCGGGAGGGGTTGGGGAGGCAGGGGCAGAGTTTAAAACAGCAATCAACCTAATTATTCATGACATTTCACACAGCACAACTTTATCTTCTTCAGGATGAAAGACTTCGCCTAATGGATCTGGGGAAGGTTTGATTTTAATGGTCCTTTTAACTAATGCTTATAGGCAGCCTGATTTCCCCTGAAAGGACAGTACATATTTCATCCACATTAATACCAAATAAATTAATTATGGTCATGGCTATCATGATGAATCCCAGATTAATGCAGAATGATGGGTCTCTTACGCAGTAATGATACCTGCTGAGGGGTTCCGGGGGGCTGGAGCAGGCATGGCCAGCTGTGGCTTCAGGGAGAAATGGGGGTCTCTAAGTCTTGATGGGTAACCCCAAAAGAGCCAGGAGTGTGTCCCAGAGGAAGGACTGCTCTCCTGAGGCAAGATCTGAGAAGGGTGCTGGCGTGTGAGGGACCAAGGCACTTTGCTTGGAAGGACAGCAGACCCCTGCGCAGCTGCTGGAATAGCTCTTGGTTTGGTAAGGACAGGCGGTGGGTGGGGTGCACGGAGCAGGTCTCTTTCCAGCAGGCGGGACGGGGCTGCGTAAACCACCCCCAGGCTGTTGGAAATCGTACATCCGGAGGACAGCTTGGGGTCCAACCCAGAAAAATCGAGTTAACATTTGTTGAATCATAAATCAGAAAATCAGGAAGCATGTTTTCCAAGGATGAAACGGCCGAACACGATGACGGAGAACAAAGTACACTGGCAGTGCTAGGCAGTACTGTACCCTCCAGAACACGGGCGAGAACCGGTTTCCCCGACACTGGCGCCTGACCCCGGGGCCAGCAGCACAGAGGAAGGCAAGCGGGCGCCGGCCCTGTCCTGGGGGGTGCGTGTGAACAAAGAAGAAGGAAGCCTTACCAGGTGGGGCAAAAGTAGGATTACAGGTGTGAGTACACAGAACAGTTTACTTTTGTATTATTTATTATTGTGTCCTTTTCCGCATGAACAACTGTCACCCGACTTTAGCCCACTCTGTCTGTTACTAGAGTGTGTTTTCAAAAGGCCTGTAGCTTTTGTGCCCGGCCCGTTCTCAGCGCAGGTGTTCAAAATAAAACAGCACCTTCATCATGTTCCCCGCAGCCTCCACTACATCAACACCCCAAATCCGGGTGCAGACACTGGAGCAGAAGCCGCTCCAAAGGCCTAGTTTTCCAAAACGCAAGTCCGATCTGGGGCCCGAAGGTGGGGAGGGGGATAGAGACCAAAGCAGGGGGAGGGCTGAGGGGAGACCCCCCCAGTGGCCGCCCCCCCAGAGGGGCCACCCTCTCGCCACCACAAAGTAGACAGTGGCTTTCAGTAACCAGAAACCCGGTTGACACCAGGACCCCAGAGACATGAAAGATAACGGGGGTATAAATTTAATCTACATACCGACAGTGATTCATGCATGAGGGCGGCAAGTGCACAAGAAAAATGAAAAATAAATGGACTTTTCCACCAGCGTTTCTAGCAATTGAAGCAATTTTCCTGATTGTGGGATTTATACCGACGGTGAGTGGAAGTTGCTCCTGTGAAGCAGGCCCGTGCGGGGCTCACGAGGAACTGTGAGTGCCCTCTCAACCCACGGGGCACCCCAGCCCCACTCGGCCAGGGGACCCAGAACAAGGTGCTGCCCGGCAGGGCTGTGGATGCGACCATCACTCTGGCTGTGAGCCTCCACATCCAGGCCCAGCCAGAGTCTGGCTACTCAGCCTCTTCTGGGACAGCTATGGCCACACGGCCAGGGTTAAAATTCCCCAGTCCAAAGTGAGGTCTAACTGTGAGCTTGGCTGCTGCACAGAGAGGTGACCGTTTAACCACCCTGACCAGATCTGAAGGATGCTGGACACTGGCCAAGAAGAGGCTGCTGGGGGACTTCCCAGGCCATGCCCCCTACCGCGTATCACTGAGCACCTACTGTGTGCAGGGCCCTGCCCACTCGGGGGCCAGCTGCACTGCCTTGCTCACCAGCACAGCCTCTCTGGTCAGCCCTGCCTGGCCAGGTGGACGGGGAGCCTCGGGGGAAGCTGGAGCCGACCCAGGCCACTCCAACAGCCCTGCGCACATGGACAGAGAGCAAGACCCACTAGAGGGAGGCGGCGGGCTATCCACGTGCACACTGAATGCCTGGGCTGCTCCTGAAGACCCCTGTCCACAGCAGCAGGGGACACAGCATGGTAGCTCCTCTCAAAAGCTTTTCTAACGAGGGACTTGAACCCCAGGTTGACCTGAGGTCCCCAGTTCCCTCCAACATGAACTTTCCACCCCACTTTGCTGCCCTCACCACACTCATTTCCCACACATGTTCCATGTTCCAAGTGCCCTGCCTGAGAGGTGATACCGCCACCAGGTGTGCAGCAAACACCCCCTGCGAAGACGGCCAGGGCACCCTTCCCCTAGACTGGAACTTGAGTGGAGGGTCATTGTCCCCCTCCTCAAGTGTCCCCAGCTGCTCTGAGCCACTGAGCATGAAGCTACCCTGGGGTGTCCGTTGCACATGGACAGTCACACCCCACTCACCATCTCCTGCCTACTGCCAGGTCAGGAGGGCAGGACCTGGGCCTGCTGGCAGGGAAAGCGCACCTGACATGACTGACATTCAGGGGGTGCTGCTGGCCCCAAGAAGGGGGCCAGGCCTGTGTTCCCATGTTCAGCCTGAGTTCCTGTCTGTCTACCCCTCCTGCTCGAGAGGCCTGCTGGGACCCCCCTCCAGTGCAGGGGGCCTGGGACCCCAGAGGGAGACCCCTAAGCAAGCCCCGCACGCACCATACCTTCTAGAAACAGGTGCACACACATCGCACACCACAGGCGTTCTGCCACATTCCTGGTTGTAAGCTCTGTCCTGTCATCAGGCCGGATACTGTATTCTGGCCACCACAATTGGATAAATAAAAGCAGTTCTGCCCAGGCTGGTGTGGGTCAGTGGACTGAGCACTGGCCTGCAAACCAAAGGGTCGCCAGTTCAACTCCCAGTCAGGGCAGGTGCCTGGGTTGTGAGCCAGGTCCCCAGTTGGGGGCATGTGAGAGGCAACCACACATGGGTGTTCCTCTCCCTATTTTTTCCCCTCTTTTTCCCCTCTTTCTAAAAATAAATTATTTTAAAAATCAGCCCCTATTTACCACATGCCTACTGTGTGCCCATGTGGGCACATGACCTCACCTAATGCTCACCACCAGCCCTCAAACTGAATCCCACCTCCCTCGCGGTGGTGGGCACTGCCACCCCAGCTCTACCCCTCGCCCCTTGCGAGTTTAGCTCCTGGCCACCACCACCGTTCCTGCCCTCCTGCCACCATGCTCGGTGACGTGATATCTGCACAGCATCCCCTCCTGCCCCTGCCTTCTCAATGCTTCGACCTCTTCTCCTGAAGGTCACGACTTCCATCCTGCCTTGCCCGCCCACTCCCACCACCTACCCCAGACCGTGCTGCTGCCAGGAACGGTAGCAGCATCTCCAGGACTAACCCAACCACCCTGGCCCTGCCATCCCCTCCTATCCGGCTAGCTCACTCCAGGATGGATTCTGCAACCTGGGGACCAGCTCACCCCTTTCACTGTCCCTCACTCCCCTCCTGGCCTCTCCTACAGCAAAGAGGCAGATCTGTCTAACCAGTCCCTCACACCTGCCTCGCCTCCCTACCCCACCATCAACCCTCCGCCTTCTCCACCCAGCACTGGGGGGTCTGAGCAGAGTGGAGGGACACGCGCCACCTTGCCGACTGGGCTCACTCAATTTACACGGGGGGACTTCCAGGGCCCCTGGGAAACCACAAACATTTCCCCAGTCCGTTCACTCTCCCTCTCCCCACTGTCTCCTCTCAAGCTCCACAACCTCTATCTCAGCTGGTAGACCGGCTTCCTATTTCCCTGGAGAAAAGGGAAACAGACCTGCCACATGCCCTCACTACCCTGTCCCCACCCCCACCTGCAGAGGGACCCTCTGTGCTCCTGGCAAGGCCAGCGGCCCACCTGGGCACAGTTACGTTCCTCTTCCTTCTCGCCTAATGAGATGATCCCTCCGGCAACTGTCCCCTTTGCCTCCCGAGGCATTAATTTTCTCTTTTCTTGATCCTGCCCAGCGGCGTGCAGCATGCCATTATTCCTGCTGACTGAAAAAGTCCCTCTCTGACTCCCCCCACCACCACCACCCACTCGCTAGTCCCTCTCGAGCAACACTCCTGCTCCCACTCTTCCCTTGAATCCACGCGGGTGATTAATTTTATGTGTCAAGTTGGCTGGACCACAAGGTGCCCAAATATTTGGCCCAGTGTTATCCTGAGGGTGTCTGCAAAGGCGTTTCTGGGGGAGATTCACCTTTGAATCCGCAGACTGAGTAAAGCAGATTGCTCTTCCCTCCGTGGGTGAGCCCCACCCAATCAGGTGAAGGCCCAGCTAGAACCAGGAGGAGGACCCTCCCCAGAGTAAGAGAGCCCTGCTTCCTCCTGGCACACTGGTGCTGGCACACTGGTCTTTTCCTGTCTTTGGGCTAGAACTGAAACATCAGCTCTTCTCTGGTCTCCGAGCTGCCGGCTCTTGGACTGGAACTTACACTCTCAGCTCTTCTGGGTCTCCGGCTGGCTGGCTACAGATGTGGGGCTTCTCAGCCTCCAGAATCACATGAGCAAAGCCTTACAATAAATCCCTTCACACACAAACACATGAACATGCACGCATGCATACGCACGCATACCTCCCCAGACCTTCCAAGAGCACGGGCTCCCTGCCACCCTTCTCCTTAGAACACTGCACCACTTGGCCCCAGCACCCAGCTCTCCTGGCTCCGCTTTTGCCCACCGGTAGCCTCTCCATCATCCCCACACCCCGTCTCCAAGGACTCCACTCCTGGGGGTTTCATGTCCATCTCCAGTCCAGACCTGTCACTTAACTCTGGACCAATATATCCCAGGGCCTGCTCAGCATTTCTACTTGGATTCCAGAGCCAAACTCCAGCTCTTCCCCTGAGGATCTGCTCCTCCCCAAGTCTTCCCCATCTTTAAGAGGGGCGATTTCATCCTCCCAATCATACAGGCCAAAAGCCTGGACACCCCCACTGGATTTGTCAGCAAACCCTGTTGTCTCTACCCAAAATTATATCTAGGACTGGGCCATTGCCACCCCGAGTTCAGGCAGCATCACCCCTCACCCACAACAAGCTCCTAACGGGTCTTGGGGTTCAGCCCTTGCCCCACGCAGCAGTCACAGGGCTCCTGAGTCAGACCATCTCACACCCCTGCCTGAAACCTTCCAGGGGCTGCAGGCTCACTTGGAGCCAAGGTCAAGGTTCCTCTCTGGCCCCCATCAACCCTCTACTCAGCCACTCCACCTTCTCACTCGCCCAGCCATGCTGCCTCCTCAGCCCTACCCTGCTTCTCCTGCCTGGAACACCGGTTCCCGCATGGCTTACTCCTGCATAGTCCGCAGGTCTCCCCTCCAATGGCACCTTCCAGGGGGAGGAGCATTCCTTGATCATCTCCCCTAACCCCAGCACTTCCTTTCCTTCCTCCAATGGATACACTGCATTTCCCGATCGTTTACTATTTGCTGTCTTTCTCCCTCTTTAGAAGGCCAGCTCTATCTGTTCCAGCACCTAGAAGGGGCCTGGTCCCGGCTACACGTTCTGTGAACACTTGGTGAGTGAGTCATGAGGGAGTCACGCCACTGGCATGAGTTAATACACCTCCCGCTGTGGGCAGGTGGGGAGACAAGTTCAGGGAGGGTAGGTGACAGGCCAGGGCCTCACGGCCGTCAACGGCGGAGCTGGGATTCGAACCCAGGGCTCCTTCTTGCTCTTGGCTGTGGGGAGGCAGTCAGTGGGGGCAGGGCAGGCCCACGCTAGGCTCCTGAGGAAACACAATAACGCGCGACTTAATTTTATGCCTTAATTGCGTGGCGGTGATTTACTGCCGGCTGTATATTTTCTCCCAGCTGACACTTCCCTATATGTATTTCTTTTATCTATCAGCACATTTGACAGGTAAGTTGCTGATATTTACTGTTACTGTACGTACTAATATTTCCAGCATATATCAGCTCCACAGCCATGTCACGGGCACGTCAGGTTCTGCCCGCGCGTGGTCAGCCTCCTCCAGACTGTGACAGGGGCCGTATTTGGGGAAGGCTGACACCAGAGAACGGTAGAGCCTTGGGGAGAGGGGACACAGCCCCCTCTATGCCCAGTCTCACGTGTGCACCCCCCAGGCCCACCAGAACTGCCCCACCGTGCCCTGCGGGTAGGGGTTTTTAAATACTCTTCCTTTTTCACAAGCATTCACTCTAACTTGGAGAGGAATGCTACCGGAAAGGCTTTAGAACCAGCGACCTAGTCCAACCCTCTCATTTAACGCAGGGGTACTGGGGCCCAGGGGCGGCTAGTGACCTGACCAGGATCCCACAGCTCTGTCAGCAGCAGCAAAGGAGCCAGCACCCAACTCTCCCTTCCCCTCAGCCATGCTTCTCCTTTGCCCCTGTGGGAAGGTACCATCCGAGCCTCTTCTGGAAGAGTCCAGCTCCCTCCCTTAATGGTTGTAAACACGCATTAAGCCCCAGGCAGTGACAGGTGAGCTGTCTCATTTAAACCACGACAGCCCTTCCAGGTCCGGTTACTACTGTCTTCTCAAAGCCAGAGACCGCCAGGAGCTGTGGGCTGACGGCACCACAACCCTCCCTCCTTCCCATCCATCCCTCCAGGCACCTCCTCTCCCCTCCTTATTTCTAGCTCATTCTCCTCTGCCATGGCAACAGCTGGGATCTCACCAGATCACCCCAAGGCCACCTGGGAGGTTTGCTTAGAAGCAGAATCCACACTTTTTAACAAGCCTCCCCAAAGTGTCCCTGGTGCAGCGGTGCCAAGGACCACTCTTTGAGAAGCCCTGCGTGACAGCTGCTCTTGGCCCTCATGTGGCACCTGCAGGTTGCCTGTTGATTCTTGGGTCCCTCAGACCTAAGGACGCATCACTCTCAATGTTAGTGTGGCAGGTGATGAGCAGCGGCACGGACGTTGGGGGACAGAGGCCCCATCTGACACCCCATACACACCACACCCCGACTCCCCCACTGCATCAACCCATCACCCCTGCTGCAGAGCCCAGCCTCTCA
The DNA here is from genome assembly GCA_004026585.1 of Noctilio leporinus. NCBI lineage: Eukaryota > Metazoa > Chordata > Mammalia > Chiroptera > Noctilionidae > Noctilio > Noctilio leporinus. Next base: position 121,611 of record PVIW01003398.1, on the reverse strand, counting down.
AGTGGGACTTCCTGGGGCAGATCTCCCCCAATCCCAAGCCAGAGACTGTAGCTCACACTCCCCCTGTGCAACCTCAGCCACAGAATGAGCAGGACACGGGGTCAGGCCAGAGCACGGCAGGCCCTCGAGTGCTAAGCTCAGACGTCCCGGGAGGCCGTGGGGTACCGCAGCCAGGGACAGGCCTGGCAGGAAGGCCTAAGCCGGCTGAGGGGGCACACGAGGTAAGGACAACCAGATACCCCAAGGCAGCAACATCTCCGAGATGCAGGTACCACCGATGTCACAAGGCTGGGCTCCAGGAGGGCTGGCAGACAGATAATCCGTGAACTCATCACCCTGATATATGGCCTCGGGTCCCAGGAGGCGCTGCTCCACTAAGTAATTGCTTCTGCCTTGATTACAGGCCCTCGCAAATGACTGTGGGCCTGGTCCCACCGCCGTGTTTGAATCTTACAAATGTCCACTCGCACAGTCACTGTCTGCACCATCGGGTCATTACCTTAAAAGGTTTAATTTGCTTAGCGAGGAAATTAGACTATAAACTATTCGGAAATTATGGAAAGTCACACGTCAAAGAGACCCTCCCTCTGTGAGTCCCTTGGCACATTTTTCTAGGGCTGTGTGTGCGTGTGTGGCCTCACAGGTACACAGTTATCAGAAATAACAAGTGGCTCAGCAAGAATCTGGCCCCAGACTGGACCCACAAGCAACCCCAGCCCGAAAGGGGTCTCTTCCTAGAGCAACGGGGCTAGAGGCAGCCACACACGCACAGGCTGGTCCCTCCGGCCAGAGCTGGAACCTGGCCTTGGGAAGCCAACATGAAAGCTGCAGTGACCACAACCCAGCTCTGGACCAGTGTGGGAGCGGCTCTTCCCACACTGAAGGGTGGCAGCAGTTCCGGTCACCCACCTGCACTGCCGCTGGACACAGGCCCCACCTCCCGCCCCGGAACCCCTGTGTGGCCCAAGGCCTTTGTAGCCCGAGACCCTCCTTCACTCTTTCTTTCCTCCTCCTATGCAAATGCACCGTTGTGACCTTAGTAAGAACAGCTACGAATGTTGATAACGAAGCCCTTCCTTCATCATAATCCTCACAATACTCAAAAAAGGAGCAATTTTTACTCCCATACCTTTTTAGAAATTGGGCAGCGAGGCCCGGAGAGGTCTAAGGCCCCAAATCCACAGGGCCTGGATTTGAACCCCACTCCTGCTTCCTCTACGAAATCTCTCTCTCTCTCTCTCTCTCTCACACACACACACACACACACACACACACACACCCCGTGGGGACCTGCTCAGCTGAGAGATGGAGGCCGAGGTCACCAGAGTGGCGGGGCCAAGGTCACTAGGAAGGACGTGACGCGAGCGGGAGAAGCCACCCCGTGGCCGGCCAGAGGCAGGGTGTGCGGGGGCTGAAACAGGCTGTTCCGACTGCGGGGATAAATCAGCAGCGCGCTCTCTGCTCCTGAGGACGCCGCTTACCTGCCCTTGGCCCACAGCCCTGCTGACTGCCCGGGGATTTAACGGCTGGGGGAGGAGCGGGACCGCCTGGCAGCGGCGCAGCTCGCTACTGACAAGCCACACCAGTCCCTCTATCCCGCCGGGTCCCCCACAGCGCCCCTCTCTGCCAGCCAGGCTCCGGGGAGGGTGCTCTGGGGCAGGGAGACACCCCCAGAGAATCATGACGTTTTAGACGGGGCGCCCCTTGGAGTGGTCGTCACCCTCAGAATGTCTCCAACTCTTCCCCGTAACCCCTCAGGAAGGCAGAGGTGAACACACACCCCTGGTGGCCAGGGGTGCAGTCTGAGGCTCCTCACAAGCCTGGAATGTTCTGGAAGGCTGTGCTTTACTTTAAATATTCGTACGACTTACCTTCTGTTCGATTCCATAGCTATGTTTGTTTTCATATTATAATAACTGGTTTGCTTCCCTAATTTTCATGCAAATCCACCCAGCATCTTTACCCTGTGGCTTCTCCCCAACACACTGCAGGGGGAACTTCCTGCTCTGCCGGGGCCCCACCTCCATCTGAGGGCTTCTAGTCATGAAAAGTCACCTGAATGGGAAGGTCTCACACCTGGGGCTGGGGGACAAGACTGCAGGGGGTGGGTGATGAGGACAGAAGCCAGCATCGCCCAGCATTGAGAGAGGACTCCAGGGCGGTGGGTCACATGGCCACATCAGGGCCAGAAATCCAGAGATGCTGATAAAGCACCTTGTGCTGGGCACGATTTCCACACCACCTTTCCACGTCACAGCAGCTCCATGGCCACAGTGGAAGGAACAGGTTGAGACAGGCCCACTCCCATGTTTGCTGACGCACAGCTAGTAAAAGACAGGACAGGAATTCAACAAGCAGAGGCTTCCCCTAAAACCCTCCGCTCACTAAATGACTTCCTTTTGAGAAATGCTCCAGCAGGCCAGGTCTTCTAAGGCAGCCGCAATTTGCCTGCCTACCTTTCCTGCCGGAGGCACTGGAGTTCAGAGATGGCCAAGAGCGTGCCTGAGGGCACCCAGCACAGTTTCTGCAGCAGAGAACCTGTCCGGTGTCCACTGCACATCCGAGCAAGGGAGCTGCCATCCCCCCGCCGGAACCTAGTCACTGACCCAGGAGACCTACTCCCAGACCCCTGCCCTCCTCCAGACCTTGGTCCCTGCAAGGAGACACGGGGCTCGCGGCATGCCAGGAGCACAGTCCAGCAAGAACCTGCTTAGCAAACGCAGAGCAAGGAGCTGCAAGCGCTTCAGCTAGTGATTGAACCTGAATGACCTTGAGACCACATGGCCCTCCTGCTGGGCCTCAGAATCCTATTTCCTTTGGAGAAGGGGGAGCCAAGGACTCAAGAAGCAACGACAACAAGCCAAAAAATCAATCAGTCAACGTCCCTGAGCCGGAGTTCAAACAGCCCCCAAAAGGAAGATGCAACAACCACAGAGTGCGACCTTCTGCACCACGTCTGTGATACACCAACATCGCCCTCTGCTGCCCGTCACCGGTCTGACCATGAGGCCCTGGATTCAAAGCCATCTCCAGCCTTCTCCGGGGTCCTGCCCCCACTCCCATGACACACCTCCAGAAGGCACTCTTCCCATTGCAGTCATGATTCCTCCTCCTTTTACTCCCAGGAACATAGAGAAGGCATTCTCCCTGGCTCTGCCCAGGTGGCTCCCAAAGCCCACAGCTGAGAGCTGTTGGAGGTCTGATGGGAGAATTCGAGTGCAAGGTGCCGAGTTTGGGTTCCCCAAACCACGCTGCTGGCGAAACGGCTCCCTTTTGCAAGATGCTCCGGAAGCCAGGTTTTCTAAATCAGCCACCATGAACCTTCCCATTTTTCCTGAAGACTGGTGCTCAGAGATGTCAAGGAACTTGCCTAAGGGCACCCAGCACTTGAACCAGCTCCTGCAGCCTAACATGCGACAAGGGAGGGACCTTTCCAGGGACTGGCCTCTGCTCACAGCATCCCACTGCACATGTGCCCCGGTGCACCATTTGAAAGCAGGGGCCTGGGGATGTTTAATGAGCTGCTGTTAGGAGCAAAGCACTTGGAACGGTGGCCTAGTCACAGCCTGAGCCCCAAGTGGGCAGCAGGTCTCCAGACCTCTGAGGATAGGGGGTGAAGCTACTCTGGCCCTGGACAACTGCCTTCCTCACTGTCCTCACCTAGGTCTGTGACTATACCTGCAGCTGTACCTTCTTGTACCAAACAGCCCTGGTCCCCAAGAGCTGGGTGGGGCCCGACTGCATGTCCACTTCTGAGGGGAGGGGGCTTGGAGCTGCTCGATCTTCACGTCTGAGTGAATCTCCACTGGCAGTGGGGAGAAACCACCTCCGTTTTAAATTTCTCTCCACATGGCAGCCCCATCTCAGCGCTAATGACCTGGAATCAGCACCGAGGTGGTGGACAGCTCCTCCACTCTCCAAAGGGTTCCCCACCCCTGAGACCTGGTCGTTTCAGGCAGCAGGGCAGTCCTGCGGGGACAAGGAGAATAACTGTACTAAGTTAGGGACCTGTGCATTTCCCAGGCAGCCTGGGCCTCGAAGACTCACAGGACACCATGCTGGGGGACAGAAAACACTGGTCACCAACTGGTTGTAAATTCCGTGTCATCTATGCTTTGTGGCACTGAAGCCAGCGACAGCCCGCGGACAGGGCTTGGGGCCAGGAGCATAGGTGGAGGGTGGAAAAACGAATGACTAAGAAGCCCTTCCTCAAGTCAACAGGAAGATCAAACAGGTGCATGAGGAATGAGCAGAATAAGGCAGCTCCTGTTGAGTCACCAGAAGGGAGGAGGGACAGGGTGGGGGGCTCCCACTCACCTGGGAGCTGGAGTCATAGCCATGAACAGACGGGGACAACTTGAAAGGTTGACCATCATCCCTGGAGGGTGTGGAGGTGGGAAAAGTGAGCCTGGGCAGGGGGCAAGGGGGTCTGGTACCCAAGTAAGTGGTGAGCTAAGGACTGGATGGCAGGATGGGCACAGGGCACAGAGCTGTGATGATGCAATGCCGTCTGAACACTCTGCAGGCAGGGGGTGGGGAGGCCCTAGGGAAGGAGCTGGGGTACAGGGGTCAGAGCCAGAGCTGGGGGGTAGGATGCTGGTCTGGTGGGAGGCACATGGGCTAGGAGGGTTCAGGGATCAGTCGGGAGGTTATTAAGATCAGTCGGGAAAATTCCAAAGGAGGGCCATGGCACGGGGAGGCCATGGAAGCAGCGGGGGCAGGGCACCAGCCCGGGTGAGTGACTGTCATTATTGTGATTTCCCGTCAAAAGCTTGCCGTCTGTAAGCCAGTGCTAATCCCTCCCCGGTCCACACTCTGAGCTCCTCCTGGGTCTAGGGGTACCTTCTCTCCTCATCGCTACTTCTCCTAAACCCAAACCTGCTCCCAAGCTGCCACCCCTCTTTCCTAAACCCAGAGCCAGCCTGTCAGGGTGCAAACACTAGATGGTGCCCTTGGGTGACTCTGGGACTCAAAAGAGCTTCTCTGCTGACAGGGCCCCAGTTCTGTGGCCCTGATAGGCTTTGCCTGCACCCCACAGGCTGCTCTGAGCTGCCAAGCAGGGCCAGCCAGGGGTGTGACCCAGGGACATCTCAATACCAACACTAACCCCAAATGAGCAGGAAGGTGACAGAGCCTGCTGCCTCCCCCAGAGCTCACTGAGGCTCTCCAAAGGGACAGGGACAGGATAGTGCCCTGACTTTGGAAGCAGGGTAGCTCACCCAGGTCTCTGCTTTCTCCTTCCTTCCTCACACACATGTTCCTGTTCACAAGTGCACATGTGTACAAACTCACACACATCCACACAATGAAGACCATGCCCTCAGGGGTCCATGGAGCAGTCACAGTGCTTGGCCAAGACATGGCTGAGGACAGAGGCAGAGGTCAAGTCCTGTTGAGCACTGAGAAGGGTCTGGGCAGAGGGCATGGAACTGCGTGAATGCGGGAAGAAGGACACGCAAGGGGCAGAGGTGGAAGGGAGACCAGGAAGAGGAGATGTACAGACAAAAGGCTCAGGTGAAGAGCCAGAAGCCCATCGCTGAACTGGAACCATGGAGGATCTTTCCAGTGTGTCAGCTGCTGCCCCTACCCTCAGGTGGTGCTATGCACGCATGCACACACAGGCACTTGCGCACACAGGAGGCAGCCATGCGTACTTGACTGAAGCTGGATGGTGGTTGACAATGAGTGAGTGCTGCCTTCTGGGCAGTGGCCCCCATAGTTACTAAGGTGACCCTTGAGTGTTCTTTTCAACTCACAGTTGCTAAAACAATTAAGAAGCCTCAGGAATTCAAAGGACTTTAATTCAAATGACTGCAATTAAACATTTGGGCGGATTGGGGAGAAACAGCATTCTGTTTCCAGGGTGGGTATTTCTCCTTCCTGTCCCCAGAACAGAGAGCCCCTGAGGAATGTGCTTGCTCATATATGCTAAACATGTCCAGGCCTTGGCGAGCCTTCCCACAGTCCCAGTCCCCTCCCTGCAGCCCCATGGGCCATCCACACTGGGCTCGGTGTCACCAATGGACAATTCCCACCTCCCGTTCCTGCTTTGCTGTTATCAGCTGGGCCACATAGGCAGAGGCTCCAGCCTAAGTGGCCCAGGTACCAGACTCTGGGGGAGAAGTTGCAGGCTAAATGCCACGGAAATAAATTCCAAGAGATCCCCTCACCCTGACCCAAAGCTCAAACAGGACTTTTTCTGATGGATCCACCACCAGAATGAAAAATCAAGGGCAGTCTTAAGAGCTAACACTCAGATGCCAGGCACTGTCCTTATAAGGGCTTTACCTAGACTGACTCCTTCAATGCTAAGGACAACTCTGTGAGGTAGGAACTGTTATTATCAGCCCCATTTTACAGGTAAGCAAACCAAGGTGCAGAGACATTAGGTAACTTGCCTGAGAACACACAGCTGATAAGTGGGTTCAAACCCAGGCAGGGAATGGACCTTTAACCATCATAGGAAACTGCCTCTTCAGCATGTTTCCATGGAAAGCGATGATGTACACTGAAGCCCATAAAGCAGCCTGCCAAGGGCCCGGAAGCACCGACTCCCCAGGACAGAGACAGCAGATCCTTTTAGGATTTGCAGGAACCCTTTACCAGCCACTCTGCAAAAGCCTGGAGCCAGCTGCATGGGCAGAGCTCAGGTGAGGTGCAGATCCCCCTCTGCCAGTGATGGGGCTGGTGACCCAAAGAGGGACCTCAGAGAAGGAGCCTCTCAGCTGGAGGATTAACACCCCCGCCCCCCACACCAGGATGGATCCACCGGCTCTCCCCACCCCGCCTCACTGCCAGCTCCCATCCCCCTCCGCCCACTGCACAGGGAGAGGCAGGCAGACCAAGGCAAGGAAAGGGAGACTGCGTCCCGGTTCTGACTTACTTGAAGAAGTCCTCCTTGCAATAGACGCTCCCGGCCCTGGAGAAGCACCTGTCAGCCAACTGCATCTGGCAGTCTGCACACTTGAGGCAGGAGCTGTGCCAGTGTCTGTCCAGCACCTTCAGGATGAACTTGTCCAGGATATGCTGGTTGCAGCCAGCACACTGGGGGATCTCTGCGGGGAGAGGAGAGTGAGGCAGCATGAGCCTTCCACACCGCACTGCTGAGCAGACTGGCTCTGGGTGGGTTGGATGTCTTCCCATTCTGCCAGTGGTGGGAGAGGACATGACCCAAACTGCTTTTCCAGACTCCCTTGCAGCTCAAGTTCCAAATGCCATGGAGAGTCTGCCAATCAGATGTAGTTAAAAGGGACCTGGATTCAGAACTAAGTGAAAGGGAGGCACAGCCAACAGGCAGGCTCCCACAGTGATGGTGTGGAGCACACGCTCTGAGGGTATGTGGTTGTCCTGTTTTGATTAATCATGGCAGAGGCAATGAACTTCTAGGGGCCAGTTGTTGTTGCTGGAAGCTTGGCCCACAGCCGGTGCCACTGAGGCAAAAGCCACCTAATACCTGGGAACTGACCACTTTCCACTTAAATGGTGGAAGTGGAGTCAGCTGTCTGAAACTAAACTGTACTGCCTCACCCTGTTCTTCCCACCCTTGGTGACTTCCTACCCAAGGCCTGTTTTTCTGTCAGGGATTTTGAACCAATCAAGTAGTTTCAGAGCAGACAAAATGATCAGGCTTCCATAGTTGGGTGAGTAGATAGTGCTAGCATCTCTAGCTATTACCTGCCCCACCCCCACCCCCTGCAAACGGGAAGATGACAAATTAAGAACAAAAAACATACAGGTGCAAACATTTGGCCTATGGTAGCCTCCTAAGGTAGCACGTGGGGAGGCTGGCAGACCCGGTGTTTCTCACTTCGATTATGAATAGCACCTTCTCTCATTATTGGTTTACACAGTCTTTCCCATTGGAAAGTGAAGGGGCAGGACCAGTGTTTCTTTCTCAGCTTGGCCTCCTCACTGCCCAGCACGGTGCCTGGCACACAAGAGTAACACCGCCAATATTAACCAGTGAAGAAATAATTTACCAAATCTTCTCTAGGAAGCTCACCTGGAAACACTTGTTCGCTAGTTTCTCCTCAAAATGTCAACCAAAGTCATAAAACCATAGTCATAAAACCCAATCTCTCAGGAATCGTACATGTTTCTTGATTCACATCATGTTCGTTGTGACATAATTTAAAAGCATTAACATAAGGGAATTAGCCTCGATGCATTGGGGGGAAATTGAACACATCTAAAGCCATGTAGGAAGAAAGCTTTCTCAAGTATTGTCATGCGTATCTAAAACTTACAGACAGGCTGTTGGGACAGTCACTGAATTGTCAGCATTAGCCCTGCACACGCGTGTCAACCTTGGGCCCCATTAAATCCCCGCTCCAGCCAGTTCCCTCATGACTGCAGCAAGCAAGCAACAATTTGCCTGGAAGACCCTTCAGATGCCTTGCTCTTTGACCCCATTCTCAGACCAAAATGCCCCACGAACACTACCAGGGGTCACGCTTAGGGAAATATGTGAAGATGGACATGCTACCTGTCCCAGTTTGTATGGGATTTTTTTTTTCCCACCTCCAAAGATTTCCTCCGGGACAAAAATTGTTCAGCCAGTCAGTACTCACCAAGGAGTTCCGATGTGCACAGCCAAGTGTGAAGCACCTGACGACCACAGGAATTTCCACCGAAGGGAGGGGACAGGGAGGACCCAGTGTAAAACAAGGGCCCCGCAGCTAACCTGCCTGGGTTTAAATCCCAGCTCCTCTTTGAGGGTCAGCACATTGTTTTGCCCCTTCCCTGCCTCAGTTTTATCACCTGTGAAAGCGGTGGGAGGCAATAATGACCTAGTACTCACAGGGTTGGGAAGACGAAACAAATCATCCAGTATGCAGCTGGTGCTCAGGAAGGGCTTGCAGTTAGTAGGAGACAAGGCAGTAACCAGGTGTTGGAGGTGCTGCGGGTGTGGGGCCCGGGGGAGGGACCCCGCCTCTGCAGGAGCGCTCAGGACCCAGCACCCCGCAGGGAGGCTCTGCGTGAGCTGAGGGCCTTGGGAGCTGCGGTTTGCGTGCACTCGCGGGAGACGAGGAGGGGTGGCGGGTGGGTAACCAGGGTGACCAGGAGCTCCTGTGGTGTGACAGGTGCGGGTCCGGGAGCAGGCAGGAGGCGGGAGGAGCGGGACAACCAGGTGAGGGAGGCCCTGAAGGGCGAGGAGATGGGGTTCCTCCCGCCAGCGTTCGATCGGGGGACCTCACAGCGGCCCGGGGCTGGAGGCGGGAGGCGGGGTGTCGGGAAGAGCGCTCGGGCATCACTGTGCGGGGGACGGGGGCGAGGGCAGATCCCACCTAGAAGCCCTCCGGGCTCAGGAAGCGGTTTGCGGACCACTGGGTGCAGAGCGCTGGAACCTGTGGGCGCAGCGGCTGGTGCGGAGCATCGCCCAGGGCCCGTCGCCCGCGGGGGCCTTTGTGTCGCCGACGGCGGATTCTGGGGAGCCTGAGACCCGCCGGCCGAGGCAGGTCACCCTTGGAGAACCGCGCACACAACCGAACGGAGAGCGGTCCCGGTCCCCGGGGCGCCCCGCTCCCTCCCGCCACCTCGGGCGCGGGGCCAGAGGCCGCCGATTCCCACCTAATTGTTGTTTGGCTTCGCCTGGGAGCAAGGATGCGGCGCTGTTTCTCCTCCCGCCGCAAAGGCACGGGGATGAGGGCGAAGATGCATGCCCATAAAATTTATTTCCAGCAAGGTATCTAGCGGGAGCCTTAATATGATGAGTATTCAAGAGAGAATACATTAAGGCTAATGTATGCAGGGCGGGCCGGCGGGACTACCCGCCGCGGACCGCACGGAAAGCAGACGAGCCAGCAGCCGCCAGCCGGCCGCGGAGGGCGGCTTCCCGCCTGGGGTTCTCGGACAGAGGCCGTGGGGCCAAACTGGGCTCCTCCGGCTTGGCGATAATGTAGAGGACGTACAAAACAGAACTCGTAGGTTCAGAGAGAGAATTTTTCAAACAAAGATAATGTAGAAATGGTTTAAGATTCATAATACACTACTAACAACAGTAAAACCAGGCGTCACAAGCCTGTTATGAACTGCATCAGGTCCTGAACAAGTTACCTCAATAAGCCACCCCACTGGGTGAGGAAGGTATAATTACCCTCATTTTACAGATGAGAAAACTGAGCCTGGGAGAGGTGAAGACAAGGGCTCCCGGTCCCACAGTGGGGGAGCCAGGATTTGAACCAAGCCTGTGCTGAGGTGGCTAAGGGACCTGAGAGCTGGGAGGGGTTTGAGGCACCATCCTACCTGGCTGACTCTGCCCTGTCACTTCATGGAGAGAAGAGGCACAAACTTGCTCTGTGCACAGTGACAAGGGCAAAGGGACTCGTTTAACATATTTCCTTAACAACTGGGCAGGTGGGAATGTGTGAGGCACAGATTTCAGTCCTTCAGGAAGAATGTGCCTGTGTATGGGACAGACCCCTCAGGGCCCTGGGCAGGGGTGGGTGGGGGGAGTGTGCTGTGTGGCTGCTGCCTGCAACCCAGCTGCAAGTCGCCAGCTAGTTGATGGCACCGGTCAAGGTCAGGGTTATCCCTGCCCCAAGTGAGGGGGTACAGATCCCACATCTCAGGAGGCAGCACTCAGGTAGTTGTCTAATGTGAAATGTAAGCTATCTAGAAAATGGTCAAAGAGTAAAAACACAAGCTTTCTTAAAAAACCTTAAATTATGATTTTTACTTTTTAACTTTGGAGAGATGGAACAGGACAGCTGTTACACAGGTCTCCTACCAGAAATAAAGTTGTAGCCAAATTTTCTAAGGAGCAAGAGGATTTCCATTTTCTGGTGAAGTCAACTTATCTCGCGCAGTATTTAATGTCACCCACTTCTTCTTTGAAAACTGGAATTTCATTCCTGGCTGGTAGCACAGTGGGTAAGGCGCCAACCTGTGAACCCAAAGGTCGCAGGTCGATTCCCCAGCCAGGGCACATAACCAGATTGCAAACCAGGTCTCCACAGTCAGGTCTGTGGCTGGAATCAGGTGAAAGGCAACCATACATTGATGTCTCTCTCCTTCTCTGCCTCTCTTCCTTCCCCTCTTTCTAGAAATAATGAAAAAACAAAAACAAAAAAATGGAATTTCAGCAGGCCCTGAGAGTCACAGAACAGAATTTGACCTCTAAACTCAGTTTCTGGTTTGAGGAGTTATTTTACATAATGTACACATGCAGACGCCCTCCCACACACTTACAACTTAAATACAGACACACCATCTAAACAGTCATGATTACTGAGACATATGTACATATATAAGATACCCACACATACCACAGTCACAGGTATACAGACGTACACACATCCACATATATCTCCATATACTCACACAGCACATATGCATACACACATTTATACTGCACACACATGTACTGCAGATACACACACACATACACACATACACATACAACCTCACACAGAGGCTGAGGCATCCCCATTCTGGGAAAAAAGCCAATTCTTCTGAAGTCAAGCTCTGAAGTTGGTGGCTAGGAAGCCATCCCTGAATAAGGGAGCTGTCCACCCCTGGGCTGTGGGGAATGTGGGCTGTGCATAGACCAGAAAGCTCAGAGGAAGCAGGCACAGCTTGTTTGAACACTTTTTTGGAAAATTACTGAGGGAATGTGAAAGTTTTCAATTCTGTGTAGCATTTAGACCTTCAGACCATTAGAACTGCCAAATTGTTTACCATAAATCTCAGATTAGAATATCTGCCAGACCAGGGTTCAGATCCTGTTTCTGCCAAATATGTGATCTTGAACAAAGAACTTAACCTCTTTGAGACTCAGTTTCCTCATCTGTAAAATGGAGATAACACATCAGATAACAAGTATAGGACACCTCGCCCCACAATCCCAGCGTTCAGCTCCCTTTCCTAATCTCATGGACTCTTGCCAGCAAGATGAACTTATGTATTTAACATGTATCAAAACTATTTCATGAGTCATTATTTTCCAACATACTATTTTTTCTTCCCTCACCAAAACACTCAAAATCATCTTCTGTCCCCTTAGGTCTAAAGCACCTGGAAGATGTACACCCCTTTCTAATCAGCAGAAGTCCAGAGTATGAATAGCAGATCATGCAACATTACAAAAGCTCAGATGTTTTCAGAATTAAAAAAAAAAAAAAAATCTGGCAGATCCTTTCCCCCATAGAAGAAAGGCAAATTTGCCAAGCCTTGGCCCCTCCCCATCAGTGAGTGGTGGGAACAGGGGTGATGGGACCACCCACTCCCGGACCTCATTTCACTTTTGCTGTCATGTATTCAAGGTAAGAAGGGGTTGAGTTCAAATTCCCATTTGAAGCTTCTAGAATTTTTCTTGGATACATCTAAATGTCCAATGAAAAAGTGACTATTTTTAAATTTGGTAAGATATGGCTAAAAACCCTTTGCCTATAGCTGAGATCTACTTGCTCAAGGAAGCTTATAAACCCCACCACAGAATATGGTGGGCGGCAACAGGCACACAGAGGGCTCATTTTTTCAGAATGGCCCACCAGAAAATGGAGTCCATGGTAAATCCCCAAATTCCTCCGTTAGTGAAGTTTCAAAAAGCTGGTCCTTGAAAAAGATAAAAAAGTCTGATGTGCTCTGTGACAGAGCAAATTGCCCACACCCCCTGGTGACACATAATACATACTGTGCATTTTTATTCCTCACTCATGTCTCTTCATTTCCAAGAAACTGCTCTCAATAAACCAGGGGCCACTGTGAAGCATTTCACAGATGGTTGGTTTGTTTGCTTGCTGGATTGATTTTTAATTCTTTTAATCCAAGAATTTTTAAATTCTTGGTGTTTTCTCTCTCTTTGGTCACAGCACATCAACAAGGTGAGGGGAAAAAAAATTTCTTTTCACTAAAGAGGCTAAAACTAGAACCCACACACTTGACAAGAACTTCTGAAATGTATTTAAGGAAGTGTACCTTCCTGGGGAAATAGAATTTCAGATATTTCCATTGGAATGGTAATGCTGATGAATACTTTTACATTTGTAAAACTAAGTGGGGTGTTTGTTTGTTTTTTGTACTGGTAGTAATAATGTTTACTTAAGCATACTGTGAAATCAGATTAATATTTTGTAAAATGTGGACTTTGATGGGCCACTTTGGAGGGCTTTGAGGTAGCGCTTTTTAAACTGTCTTTAGACGAATCGAATATTTTGTTTCACAATTTCATTTGGCAGCCTAATGCCCAGGACAGGGTTGTCCTTGTCGGGATAGGGGTCCATGGAAGACGCTTCCCGGACTCCTGTTCACAGAGCTCACAATGCTCTGTGTCAGCTTGGCCATCCTCTGAGACACCCAGAGGCACTCCAGCCCACTGAGGACGGGTCCCCCTGCAAAATGGGAGCTGTGACTCTGGTCGCTAACGAAGATGGCCAACGCTCAGAACTTGGTCCAGTACTTGAAAATCTGCAATCTCATCCATTCATCCCACAGACCCCTGGGAAAGTCAGCCTCTGCGTTTGAAAGGGCTTCCCGGAGAGCACAGCTGGGAGCCAAACTAGGGCTGGGCCCGGCTTTTTCTCTGGGACAGAGTCTGGGGATGAGGAAAGACAGTGCTCACTGAAGTCATCTCTATCTGGTGGCTTTTGCCCCAAATCCTTTGCTGGTGACCCCACTCCAGGAGTATGTTGTTTTTTGAGTTCTGTCTTAATAACATCTGACTGATGTATGGTTCCAGCAATAAATAATTTTATTTGTTTGTTAACTTTCTGTACTGACTACAAATTGAAAGGGGAAGCCAAATGGGGGCTTTTTTTAAATTGCACACATGCAATTAAAATATTATGCAAATGTCTTTCTTGGAATTCTCTGCTCTTTCCCCAATTATAAGAGAAAACAGGCCCTGCCCGGGTAGCTCAGTTGGTTAGAGCATCTTCCCCTTATATGCCAAGGTTGCCAGCTTGGTTCCTTGGGCAACGAATGGACGCATCAACAAACAGAACAACAGATAGATGTTTCACTTTCTCAATCTCTCTCAAAATCAATGCAGTTTTAAAATGTTTTTCAAAGAGAGAAAACAATAGTCAATGGTAAACACTGCTGCTCCCTTACCTAAGTAAGGTTCCCCAGGTACTCAAGAAGGAAGATGATTTTCAAGAGGTAGGCTGAAAAAATACACTCAGTGGGGGCTTATTTTGTCTGGAAATGACTTTCAGGTGTATCAACGTAAGGCCACAGGATGTCCCACGTGTGGCCCCATGTCTGCCTAAATTTACACCTGCATTCTGGAGTATGATATGACAGTGGTAGAGCTAAATTAAAATTCAATTCATTGCAAGCTCTGCTACTGAACAGACATCTCAAAGATAAAACTTTTCAATTAAAAGTTGCCACCACCCCAACAGACAGTAAAATCCTGTTGTCTGGTCATAATATTCCTTTGAAAATCACCTGGTAATTGTGCTGGAAGGAACCAAGTACTAATTCATCTATCCAGTCCGCATTCAGGGTGAACCTGGGACGCAGGATGCAGTTTTACATGGCAAATTATGACTCAATGTGCCTGGGGCTCCCCTTTTGGCTCTATATTTGCCATTTCCCTATTAAAGATAATTCATTTTTAATGAACAATTTATAGCTTCCTTTTTATATTTTTCCTTATTCTAAACCAATGTACTTTGAAGAGAACATGTTTTATAAATTTCCTTTTAAGGGACCTTCATAACCTAGTAAGCGTAATCTCATAAACATCACACCTGAAGTACAACATTCCAATACTGATTCTTCAAAACGTAAAGTGAAAAGGTACATTGAACGCTGTGGCATTTTTGCGATGGCAACAACAGAATAAAACAAGAGATCTGGACCAGCCACAGAAACACTGGGGAGAGTCTCATTTTAAAAACGACATTCCACTTAAAGTAACTCACATTCTCCAGTATAATTATATTCACTTACATACTTTTTAAATACACCAATCTACACACATCTAATGTCTACTGTTTCTATGTGTCTTGACAAATGATTAACAACCAGAAAAGTCAGGGAAAAAATCCTTCTCTTATCAGAAGTGATCACGCCTTCCATAGTCTGCCTCAGCTTCCGCAGCACCCTTCCCAGCACAATTCTTGTTGGTTTCATTTGGTGGTTTGGGAGCCCTTGGAAACTCCCCTTTGTTCTTTTTCTGCCTCGATGGTTCAAAAATAGCAACCCCTTCAATGAAAGATCAAATTCAGAAGTATCCTGGGGACAATTTCAATGTTACCATTTTAAGGATAAATTTGGATCCCATTTTAACAGGGGTCTTAAAGTAAATAAAATGCGTAATGGAAATATGGGTTTACAGATACAGGGCTTCTTCTACATCAGACATTGCTGCAAAATTTGTACTCCTCAGTAGGATACTGAATATTCCCAGTAATTGCAGCTAAAACAGAAAAGCACATCAAATAAATCCATGACAACCTATGGAAATGTTCTAGACACATTTCTACTTCCACTCAATTGACACATTTAATCATTGCTACAGTTCCACAATGTGTTTTTCTGGTATCTCATTCTGTAGCGATATTCCGTATGTTTGGCAACCTCCCCCTCATAGGAAGAAACTTTCAATTAATTTGGCTGCAAGTTTTGTCTCTATTAAGCTATTCCCAGAACCCATCCCTTCACCCTCTTAACATTATAATTAAAGCAAATTATGCTTTAAAGACATGTGGGGGGTGAAATACAGCAGTAAAACATCTGTGACTGGACCCAGACTGACAGAGTGAAGGGGGTGAGGAGAGCTGAGAAAAAAACACCCCACCAAAATAACAACAGGCATTAGCACTTGCCTCCCAAGATGATTTTCCAGTCCGCCACTAATACAGTTCACCCAAAGTACATTTTCCAAGGGTGAATCAATTTCCATTTTGCCAATTAAACCCAACTTGTCCACCTACCCCCAACAGCAGTGCCTCAAAATGGTTGATTTGTGCTCCATTTTGATCATGGCTCCCATAAAAATTATGAACTGACTTCTTCCTATAACACACAATAACTCAGCCACAGGGTACCTTCTGTCCTGAACCCGGGAACTGCCCTACCTTCCCAGGCCTCCTAGAAAGAGGGTGAGAGCCTGAGGGGTGCTCCACCCCCAATGAAACCCCTTTGCTGTGAATTCAGGCACAGGCCTATGTTCCTCCCAGCAAAGGTTTTACAGAGGAAAGAAAAAAAGGAAGGAAGGAAAAGGAGGGAGGAAGGCAGGCAGGCAAGCAAGGAGGGAGGGAGGAAGAGAGAGAAAAAAGAGAGGGAAGGCAGCATTTAAGACACAATGGAATTTTGCTGAAGAGCCTGTTTGCTCACACGCGCTCCAGAGAAAACGCAGCAAACCATCACCAAACCCCACTCCCCAGCCATCTCCCAACCCAGCATCTACACATTAAGCAAACAGATGCTTCAGTCCGTCTGCAGCTGGGAGTTCCCCAAGGTAGGGGCTATTATTCCTTCCTTCCTCCCATCAGCGGAAGCCTCTACGCATTCCAAAATTCCGCAGCTCTAACCCTGATAAATTTCCCTAATTGAAAGAAATGACAGGTCCTCCATCCAACTCTCCCAGCCCTCCCCCATCCACAAGTCTTCAATTTGGAGGAGACTAATTTCCTGGCCAGAGAAATCCACCAGATAGATATCCACCATTCCTGACCAAAACAAGAAGCTCCAAAGAGCTTTCTTAACAATGGGAACTAATTTTCCATCTCTGGCTGACTGCAGGTGCGCCTCTTGACTGGGGCCTCCCCAGCACGGGTGTCCCCCCGGGTTCTGTCTGCTAATTCTGGGCTAAGTAATCACTAATTGACTGTAGCTCTGAGTGAAAGGGGACTAACTCTCGGGGCCAATGGGAAGTTAGGACAATAGGAATATTTAGGACGACTTGAGGCTGTCCATCCACACCTGATCAGCGGGGTCATCAGGTCGCTGTTCAATACACAGAACTTCCCCTGTGGGTCCTGCCTTGTCTACGCAATGGAAAGAAATAGCCGGTTTCCCTCCTCCCGCCACCCCCACCTCACCTCTAGGAGGGCCCGCTTTTTAAAAAATTCACACTGGAATCTGCAGTCGTGCAGGCGGTCTCCAAGACGTCTTGAGAAGTCACGTCGCTCTAATCCCCAGAGCATTCAGCGCGCATTCTTGCCTTGACCCCGCTTTGTTTTTGGCTCGTCTGGAGGCAGGTACGCCTGGCTTTGGTCCTCCTTCCTCTAATTTCCTGCCGCTCTTGGCGGTGTCCTTCCTGCCCGGCTTTGCTAGTTAATTCCTCTCCTTCCTGATTAGTTTCACCCTGCAGTTCCTTTCAAAAGACATTTGCCCTGACTATTTTAAATAATAATAATAATAGTAACAACCCATCCTGGAGGAAACCAACCTCTGCTCCGGAGTGAAGCCGGCGCTGGGTCCCTAGCGCCCAAGGGGACCTTGGGTGCGACCTTCGGCCTGCGCTTTTCGCCTTCCCGGGTGCCACGGCGTCACCAACTCCCTCTCCAGGTCGCCTTAATTTACGTCGTCGGCTCTCTGGAGCCTGCCAGCTTTCTGCAAGGTCCGCTAAGCCGAGCAGCAGGGCGCATGGATCTGCCGTACCTGCTAGCCACCTCCAGGCTCTCACAGCCTTCCAAGGGTTAAAAAGTCCCCGGAAGACCCGTGCCCTGGGGTTTACTTCTGTCTTCCCAAATGCTCGGTGCAAAATGGGCTTGTGGCGGAAGGGGCTTCCGCTCGGTCTCCCCTTGCTGCGCGCGTTACCGGCGCTCCCACCTGCCGCACCTCTCCCCGCGGAAAAAGTCTCTGCCACCATTTCAAAAAGGCAGGATAGGCGTTCTAGGCTGGGCCAATCCCCACCCGCCCGGGACCACCAGAAAAAATAAAACAGGGAAAGGAACCGGCCAAGTGGATGGAGGGGTAAGGGTCGAGGCGCAGGGTTGCCGAACGCGGCGTGGCGGACACCAGTTCGTCCCTCTCTTCCCCCCTTCGAAGCCTTCATCTCTCTGACCTACTCCGGGGTACGAGACACCGTGCAGCAAACCGGCTCTCTCCCAGGGGCTTCTTGTCCGCACCCGCCTCCCCTGGCGAGCCCACCAAAGCCCAAGGCACAGGTGGTGAGGGCGCTGGGGACAGACGCCGTGGTCAGGTGCGCAGCAAAAGCTTGCAGGACGAATTCAGCGTCGATCCCGGGCCACGCAGGCCCACACCTGCCCGCCAGGCGCAGAGGTCCTGCCCCGGAGCCCGCGAGGTCCCGCAGGTAGCGCTCCCAAACCCGGAGACGCCGCTCCCGCTCAGCCCCGCCAGGCTCTGGTTTTCCGCGAGCCCGGACCAAGCACGGAAACACCCACAGCTGGGTTGTGCGCTCGCTCCTTAGCCCCGACTCCCCGTCTTTCCTGGACAGTGGGGGGCCGCTCGGTGCCGACCTTCGCTCCTCACCCGCCCCACCTGCCGGCTCCCGGCCGGTTACCTCGTTAATGCCGCTTCCCGGGAGGGCTCCCCTCCGCCGTCCCTGCCCTCTCTGATGGCAGCAGAGGAACAGAGGCGGCGGGACCCCGCCACCCCCCACATCAAGCAACCCACTACCGCGGTCGCCCCGGTTCCTCCAAATTCCCTCCGGGTGGTGCGCATCTCTGACCCGAGGCTGGGCTGCGCTCTCGCGGTGAGAGCACCCGAACCCGTAACCCGCTACGCCCGAATCTGCCGGCGGGGACGCCCAGCCTGACCTTTCAATGTTTGCTGGCACCTGAAAACATTTCCGTGCCGCTGCGAAGGTGGGCAGCTGTTTGAATTTCTATATGGGAATCTGATAGAGCAGCAAAAGGGTGTTTTTTCGTGCCTCCCCTCACCCGCAAGTCAGGCATGGAAAGAAGGCGCAGCGGCTCCGAGTTGGAGAGATAGATCCCCCACTGCGACCCCAGCCCGGGAAAGGACTCCGTTCCACCGCTGTCGAATTGACTCGCAAGGGGATGATAATATTGGGGTGAGGGAGGGCTGGGAAATTCACAGTTGGCAGGAGCCCCAGGAAAAGAGGAAAGGGACGTGGTGCGTTCCAGAGAAGTCCTCCTCCCAGAGCCCACCGTGCGCCAAGTCAAATTGCCTTTTCTCACAGCTGTGGGGTTCATAAGGGCTGCAAGGAGATGTTCTAGGAGATAAGAAAGGGACTGCAGACGCCCAGGGCCTGCTCGCCATTTACCACCCCAGCCTGTACCCAGCAGGTCGCTTCTTCCTCCTGCCCGGGTGGACCCCCCTCTCCCCACGGCATTCCGGGGCCGCAGGTTCCTTTGTCCTTTCCCTTGGTGCCAGGGAGACTACCTGGGCAAGGGTGGGCAAAACGCCCATCACCATACCTGTCCCCCACATTCCGAGTCACCCTGGCCCGCAAGAGGGGCCAGCAGGTGGCAGAGGAGCAGGGAGGGAGGGAGCGGAGGGGGTGAATACCGCTGAATTTGAGGGGTGAGATGTCCCAGGAGGCGCTGGAGGCTCCCACCCACCTCAGTGCTGCCTCAGAGGGGAGCTGTGAGGGCTCCGTCCTGTCCTGAGGGGGCAGAAGGAACAACAGGGGCAGGGTGTGCCTGAAACTAGAGGGACCAGTGACCCCCAAGTTGTAGTCCAAGTAGAGAGGTCCGGCCGCTTATGATGAGGTCTCTTCCCTAACAGGTCCACCCAGCTGAGCACCCCGCCCCCAAAATAACCCTTTCAAAGGGGCCTTGGGCTCTTACAGGACGTTGACCTCATGGTGCCACCTCCCACAAAGAGGGCTCCCCTGACCCCCACAGCAAGGAGCTGGGGTTCTGAGTTCTGTAGGAAACACTGGCCTGAGGCAGGAGGGGCTGCCCAGCCGACCCACCATCAGGGCTTTAAGGGGCTGGGGCTGTGCTTCTCCACCCCAGGCTGCTCCCGGATGATTCCTGGCCGCCCCTCACTGGAGCTGCCTGAGCTTCTTGTGCCAGATCAGCCTCCTCAAACTGAGGAAGACCCCTGAGTTTGTTCCAGGACCAGCGGGCCTGATCGGGCCACCCTGGAGCTGTGGAAGAGGAGCGCAAGGCCCGAGGGGGTCCCGCCACCTCTGCACCACAAAGCAGTAGGGCGACCGTAATCACCACGATCGTCCCAGGAGCCAGCGGCACAGTGTAAGGAAGAGAACCACGAAGAGAAGGGGAAATATTACATTATTTGGCTCATATATCTCACTCATCCCCAAAAAGCAAAAGCATATTTCAGAGCCTAGAGGCACCGAGGTTGGGGATCCCTAAGCCTGTGCCCCCAAGTGTGGTGGCTCAGGGTGAAGGAACAGGACACAAATAAGTGGGGGGGGGCAACCCAAATCTTCCAGAGCATGGGTTGAAGGGACCCCTCTTGGAGACCCTTTCTCTGATCTTCAACCCCCCCACCCCCAGGTTAACACCCACAGGCCTGGGATAACCCTTCTTCCCTCAGCCTCAAGAACCGTCCCTCACTCCACTCCCACATAGGGTTCCCTGGTCATGGCCCCCTGTCCCAGGAGAGAGAATTGTTGTGTATGTGCGTCAGGAGACCCTACTGCACCTGTGCCCAGTTCCTAGCACCGAATACTTTAACAGGCAGTGGCTGGATTTGCTGCAATGGGATAGGATGTAATCCATACACATCCTAAAAGAAAATTTTTGAAAAGTAAAGGTGCATCCCAAAGTCTTCCAGGCCAACCCAGGACACAGAACATGGGCAAGATAAAAAGGAAGGACAGACCAGCCCCTCCTGGTTGGGCATTGCCTCCATGGGCTGCCCAGGGAGGAGTCCCCTTCTCTATCCCATGAAGTTTTCCATGGTTCCAACCCGGACCCAGAGCCCTGGGCAACTGTGGCTTTGAAGGTGAGTTTTAGGCATTTTAGGAAGTCAAGTTCCTGACGTGTAAATTAAAGCTGTCTCTGAGTAAGAGCAACAAAAAGTGAGACCACCTGAGAGAAGTGTCCGAATCCCATCTAAGAAAGGCGGCCAGAGCACAGCCCACCCCTCCTTCCAACTAAGAGTCCAGGTATGGACCACAACCATTAAAGCACAAGGAGTACTGGGTAGCAAGGTTCTCTCTCTCTCTCTCTCTCTCTCTCTCTCTCTCTCTCTCTCTTCCCCCCTCCCTCCCTCCCTCCCTCCCTCTCTCTCTCTCTCTCTGACTTGCGCAGAGCTTAAGGGCTTGCAATCAGCTTAGAAACATGCAGCACCTTTTGCCAGGGTTTGTGTTTGTGCCTGAGTTGAAACCCCCCACCCCTAAGGGAGGCAGTGAACCCCCAAGGCTTTTTCTTACAGACACACCTTAGCAAACTCCCCAAGGCACCTAGCAGACGTGCAACTGTCAACAGCTGACAGATTTAGGCACAAAGGATAACTGTAGGATATAGTGAAAAAAGAAAAAGAAAAAGAAAGAAAGCAACCTAAATAGGTTCGGGTGAAGCTAAGCTCTTCTAGTCCCTTCTCAGAAACTTCCCGCAAGCCCTGGTACACCCCCAGCCTGCCCTTTGAGGTCTGGCCGGGACAGAAACCCTGCCATGGAGACCCGAGGCGCAGGAGGGCGCGCTCGTGCGCTCCAGTTCATAGGTAGGCAGCATTCTCGCAAGAGCCGATCGTTTCTTAAAATAAACCTCCAGGACGAAGCTACCGCTCTACTAAAGAAGTCGCGGACGGAAGCACAGCCTCTTGGCAAGCATAGTCAAAGAACGCTTCGTCTCGACATGGTGCCCACGACACGGTGCCCACGGGAGTTCCGAAGAGCCCGCCAGCCTGTGGGGCAGGGCTGGAGTTCTGGCTTCCTCACAGATTCTCCACCGCAGACCCTCGGTTCGGGAGTGGGGGACAGAGATAGATTTCCTCCGGGAAAATCCCTGTGCGCGCACACCTACACGCAGACCTGAGATAAACACGCCAGGAGGTCCCGCCGCCTAGCTAATTTCGGCGCGGGAAAGAAAGCCCGATGGACAGCAAAGCACATACGCACCCCGGACTCTCCCTTTCCGGGTTGGAGACCTCCTGAGCGCCTGTCCTCACATGCACAAAGGCTGTCCCCTGAGTTCACAACTTCGTCTCCATGCTTCACCCTCCTTTGCATTCTTTGGCTAGATGGAATATGGCGAAGGGACATCCTCTTTAGTAGCCCGCAGCCCGCGAGGTGCAGGCGGCGAGTGCCGCGGGGTAGCAGGGGCCGGGGACGCACAGGCGCGCGCTCTGCGCCCTGGAACAAACAGAATGTGGCCTGGGCTTCCTGGCTGCCAGCTTCTGGGGGTGAGGGACGCGCTCTCCAACTTTCCGCGGGTTAGGGTTAAGTTGCTGTCGCTGTACTGGGATCTTTTACCCTAGCCGCCCTCTCCTGGGCGGTTGATTTGGGGAGATCACCTCGGCCATCAGGCCTGCCCTGTAGCTTGTTCCCCCGGGGGTCCCAAACAGCACTCTCCCTAACGGTCCTAGAAGAGCCATGGGCTAGGGATGCGAGGTTGGGTACTTGGGCTCGCCCCCAGTGCAATTTGGGAGGCTTTCACTTTCGGTCCCAAAAGCCAAAAGCCAGGCCCTGCGCCCCTGCCCTGTGACCGCCTCTGCGCCCGGGCGGCCGGCCCCTCACCCCGCCCGGCCCCTTCGGTCCTGGCTTCGAGCAGCGTCCGGCCCACCCCGCACCAGCCAGGGCTGCTGGCTGTCTTGTTATTAAATTAAATCAGTGAGAAAGGAGGGTGTCTTACGTTGCATCGGCACACCAAGCATCTCCGGGAGCCCCTTGACAGCCCCCTCCGCGGAGACAGCTGCGCTCTGCATCATCTAGCAGCGCGAGCCAGCGAGTCGCAGTCTACGGAGATCTCTCGTTCTAGCTGGATTCAGGAATTTGAAAATAATATGAAAAACCCAACCAGGCCGCCGAAGTCACGGTGGAAGCCGGACCCTCCGCCTCTCCAGGAGGATTCCACAGGCTGGCTGGCCCCCTCCCCCCGCCAGTCCTCAGTCTGTTGCAAATCCCTTTGATCTTGCTCTCCCGGGTTGGTGCACATCCCGGTTGAGACGCTGTTGCTGCAGCCCTGGCTTTTTTCCCCTCCTCCCTCCCCCGCCCGCTTCCCTCCCCCTCCCCCTCCACCCTTCGCGTGCCGGCTCGGGAGGCGGCGGTCACCCAGGCATTTTGATTCATTCACACTGCAGGAACGGCCGTGACGTCGCTTTCCGCAGGGAGGCCCACCCTTCAGCCAAGGCCCCCACCGAAGCGGACCCCAATTGGAGTGAGGGTCCTAGCGCCCCAAATGGGGTCAGCAGTGCGGGAGGGCAGGGCCGCCTGGCGCGGGGAGGGGCCTCGCGGACGGTCCCCCACCCCCACCCGGCTCAGGCCCTGCCACTAGCTCTCCGGGTATAAATACTGCGGTGGTCCCGACAGAGGCAGCAGGTGGCCGGCGCTAGGGGCTGGCAGGTTCCCGCGGGTCCTCCGGGGATGCAGGATCCGGCAGGAGGCCCGCGTCCCCCCTGCCCCTCTGTTCTCACCGAGGGGCGGGAAAGGGCGGGGCAGACCCTCGGCGGCCCGGGCTGCTCGGCGAGGTCTTCTCCTCGCGCGCGCTCGGTCCCGGGCTTCTTTTCGCCGGGCCGAGCGCGTTCCACAATCAGATGACTCCATCTTCCTCCTCCTCCTCCTCTTCTCTGGCCAATTCCTTTCTGGCCGCTGCTCCCCAGCCCTTGCTCTCTCTGCCCTGCGTCTGGCTGAAGCTGGGCCAGGGACAGCGGGTCCTCCTCCCAGGACGGTCGTGGGAGTCACGCCCGGGGCGGCAGCAGCGGGCGGAGAGGGCGGCGGGGACTGTGCGCCGAGGTGGCGGGACCGGCGCTCGCGGTGCGCGTCCCCTGACGCCATGGCCCGCTTTACCCTCTTTCTCCGCCCGTTTGGAACCCTGCGCCTTTGGGTGGCGGCCCAGCCTCCCAGGCTGCTGTGCCCTTGTCCGCTCAGCTTGGTCCTGCCCTTGGTCCCTGGAGACCTCTCGGCGTCGCCTGCGGTCGCCCGCTACAACCGCGGGCGCTTTGAACAATTCTTGACCTCGTGCGTGCAGGGCGGCAGCGTGCACACGGACACCGGGGCATGTGTTGCTTATTGTCATCACAGGACACGCGTACACGCCTAAATGCTCAACGCCAGGTCCTGGAGGAAATAAAACGGAAGGCCCACTGTGGGAGCAGCTCTCGGTGGCGGGTCTCTACCGCTCGATCAGATACTCCACACCGCCCGAGTGCGGGAGCGGGAAAGCCAGCCCTGCTGCGGACCGACACGGCGGCTCTCCGGTCCTGCCCTCGCGACGTCTCCTTCAGAGTTTCGTTCCAGAGATGCAAAAGGACGCGTCCTCCCAGCCTAGTGGGGTCCAGCTAGAGTGGGAATGGAGGACTGTGTACCTTCTCCAGCCTTCCCGCTCGCCCCCCAACCCCCGCGTCGTCCCCAAACGGGACACCTGGATTGGAGAGGGACAAACACGAGGGTGGGAGGGAGGTGGCGTGACCCGATGCACTCTTAAAATTTGTCTTCAATGATGTCATAATGACTTCTATGTCGACAGGCATCATTTCTTCTCTATTTATCTGCGAGGTGTCCCCAGCCCCCAAGAAAAAGGCGAAGAACCCAGTGACATATTCAGTGTTTACCAAAATATTTTCTTCAAAAATAGTAGTAAACAGGAGGCAATGTCAGACTTTGTTAGCAATTGAAGGTAAGCAAAACAAAACACAGTACATACCACTTTTTGTCTGTTACGTGACCATCTGGGGAAAAAGTCGTAGAAGTCAATACTGGTAAAGTTGCTTCGAAACTGGTACTCACAAATATTGCTGGTGTGTGTATAAACTCTTAAATCTGTTTGAAAAGCAAGTTGGCAATATGTATCAAGTCCATAAAATGGTCATACCCTTTAGCTCATGTAATTCCACTTTTGAGTACCTAGTGCACAAAAATAATAAAATTTGGAAAAAATAGTTTCATGTACAAAGATGTGTTTACAGCATTACATTTTAGGAAAAAAATAACCTATATGCCCAACCAAATAAATGATGTTTATGAAGTGTATTACATTTGCTTGGTAATATGTTATACAATTATTAAAACTAATTATGAAATCTAGCAATACAGGAATGAATACTATTTTTTTTTTAAAAAAGGATGCAGTTTTGTATGATTATAAGTATGGAAAAATGTCAGCAGTGATAATGTACATTGCTGGTGAGGGTGTTCAGAAATTAGAAAACCACTTCCTGGTAGGAATGCAAAAAGAACAATGTCTTCTGAAGGCATTTTGGCAATATGTTTGTAGTCTAAAAATTTTACCCAGTCCATATAGAAATGTATCTACAGAAAACAATCAAGAATATAAGGATGTTGTTTCAAGGATGTTTACAA
Organism: Noctilio leporinus; assembly: GCA_004026585.1. Lineage (NCBI taxonomy): Eukaryota > Metazoa > Chordata > Mammalia > Chiroptera > Noctilionidae > Noctilio > Noctilio leporinus. The sequence continues at coordinate 96,293 of PVIW01003398.1, read as the reverse complement.
CATTTTTAAAAGGGAATAACCTACAGATCCAATAATGGGGAATATTAAATAAATTAGAGTAAATATGATGGAATGTTATATAGTCATTAGAAAATATAGCAAAGGATGTTTAGTGATGTAGAAAAGTGTTTGCGATTTATAAAGGGGAAGAAAATATGAAGCAGTATGAATTTAAGATAATTTTAAAAAGAGAAGAATAGATGGAAAAATATGCTAAAATATAAAAATGGTTATCCGTACAGTGGATATTTTAATTTTCTTTTTGCTTTTTACAGTTTGCTCAATAAGCACATTACTTATAAACCAGAAAAAGCTATTCAAAAACATTGGGAAAAAAACTGAAAGGAAAGATAGCAAAGTGCTTTTCAAAGTATGTTAGGGTAATAGGTACATTAATTAGGGAGCTGTATTATAGAATTCTACCCCCTGCCATTTTTCTCTTTTCCAGATTTTCTGTGAAGTGGTTATATTTTCAGTAATATTATTAAAAGATAAAATATTTATATGCAGTGAAGTATAGAGCCTGTGGTAATTTTTATAATTTAGAATTATATATTTTAAATGCTTTCTGCACCTCTTGCTCCCCTGGTAGGAACCTACCCAGGTCCTGCCCTCTTCTTATTTATTACCTGTCACTAACTAGCCTGTCACTAAGTGAGGGGCAGCATTTCTGGGAGGGGACTCTCCTGTGCCTAACAGTGATACAGGGGAGGTTCTTTCACTTTTACCAGAGGGCAGAAGAGCCCTGGGAGGTCCACTTGGCCCTCATTCCTGGCACTTGTGGTCAGCAGCTCAGCTCACAGAAGCCCTTGCCACCTTCTAAGACTTCTCTAGGAGCATCTGCCTCCTGGTATGAGCTGGGTGCCCTTCCCAAGGTCTTTTGCTAACATCTACATCAGCTGACACATTTCACTTCCCTCCTGGGGCCTCAGTTTCCTCTCTAACAAGGAAACCCCAATAAAAAAGCTTCCTTAAATAGATTTTAGTGCCTACTGATGCTGATATTATCATAGTTTACTGTGGTAATAAAAACAACCAACAGTTACTGAAAGTTTAAAACTGTGCCAGGCCCCAAGGTAATTGCTTCCACCTGCATAAACTCTATGCATTCCTCACCCCAATTCAATAAGCGGCATTACTCATATCTACTTGGTGGACGACAAAATGGGGCTAACAGGAGCTAAGCTAGTCTACCTCCGGAGAGTGGGGAGTGGCTGAATCCCTTAGGTAGGTCCTGGGACAGATTTGTTGTCACTGAGACCTCTGAGCTGGCTCAGTTGGGGCTTTTCTCCTAGAAGGCCACCTAGGGCTGGCAGGTGACCTCCTAGGAGCAATGGTCCTCAAAGCCGTCCTCAGACCTGTGCCTGCTGGCTATGGCTTGGTTGGAGGGTGGGTACGAGAGGATGGTCCCTAGGTCTCAGTTCTGTCTGGACAGTCAGTCACTAAGTCGGTAAGAGTGTCCAGTACTTCCTGGACATGTCTGAGGGCCAAAACCAACAAGGCAATGGATCCCTAATCACAGCTGGGCTTGGGTAAGGTATCGGAGAGTAGAAAGGTTAAGTGGTTTATCTAAGGTCACACTGCTGATAAGCTACAGAGGCAACTGGAAATTAAATCCAGCCTTTGACTCCCAATCTGGTGCTCTTTCCACCCCACACAGTGGACTTGTGAGTCTTCCAGCCCTCCCATTTTAGGAGCTTCACGGGGTGGGCTAGGCGAGTTCACCCTCTGACACCAGCAAATCTGAGCCCCTCCTGTCTCCACCTGGGGGTGGGGTTGTGAACTCACCGCCCCTGCACCCCTTCCAGTCTCCTCCTCCTGTTCTCATCCTTCTTTTACATTTGCATTTTGAAACTGTTTCCTGAATTATTCTCCTGCTGTTGGAAACCTGCTCTCCCCATCTCAGTGGCATCCTTTGATTTATCTCTGTCTGGATAACAGCTCCCCAATTCTCCTTGGGGAATTCAATTTTCATTCATTTTTCTGCTGGGCTAGATTGATATAGACCCTCTGCCCTGGTCCATATTACTCATCCCAGCAGAGAGGGCCAGGGAGACCAACCCTCGGCCCAGCCCCTGGGGAGCCACTGTCTTGTTCAGGGAACCACAAGGAGTTCTCCAATAAAAAGACAGGGGCCTTTGCTCCTCTCCATCTGTCCACCCAGTCCTTCCAGTCATTTGTCACAGGTCCCTTTCATGGGCCCACCACTTTGTCATTTGTCTCCTCTTCCCAGAACCTTGCAGGGGTCTCTCCCCTCTATGATGCCGATCAGAAGGCAGTCGCTGCTCATCTTAAACCTGCCCTGTGTCCTTGACATGGGGATTTAAGGGACATGGAAAAGAGATGGCTCTGTACATGGGCATCTAACTCCCAGGATAAGGTTGGGTGCCAGTAAGTGGCTGAGAAACTGCATCAGGAAAGGGCGCTGGGATCCTGGGAGAGGAAGGAAAGTGACAACAGCTGGCGCCTATTGCCAGCACTTCTCTAAATGCTCTTTATGTATTAACTCATGTAATCCTCACAAAGCCTTCCAGGCAGGTGCTGTTACTATCCCCATTTTACAGAGGAGGAAATGGAGGCACAGAGCAGTCAAGTGATGTGCACAAGTTTGCACATGCAGTAAGCAGTGAAACCAGGATATGGTCACAGGTAGTCAGGCTCCATGTTTGCCAACACCATGAGCATCATCAAATCACTGTTATTTGAAGGTTCCTGGGTATGGCCAGGGGTCCCTGCAGAGGGCATAACTGGGCAAAGTCAAGTCCTGTGAGGTCCGTCTGTGCAGCCATCACACCCCGTGGCCTGTGCACATGGGGAGCTGGAGAACGAATCAGGGAATTGGGTCTTGTTCTAATCTCAGGGTTTATTCTCTTTATTTCCCACTCAAAGCCTAGACTGTCTAAGGTCATTCCTTAATGCATGCGTGTATTAACTATTGCTTGCCAGCTCCTTGCTCGACCCTTGAAGACCAGGACCTGGAGGTCCACGGACAGACCATCCACTGCTTACTTTGCTCCAGGATTCCAGCATCCCCGTGAAATAGTGTCACAAAAGCAGGGAGACTCCAGAGGCTGCCAGCTGACACCCGCCCTCCCTTCCCTGTCTCTTCCATCTCACGGGGCAGAGGCAGCCTCTGTCCAAGAACAAACCTGGAAACCAGCAGGTTCACAGTGCTTTGCAGCTCACCGAGGGCCTTCACGCACCCTGGCACACCGTGGCCTCACGAGGGAGGCAGAGCACAGCACTTGACAACCACTTTACAGAAGCAGCAACAAGGCTAGAAGGTGGGACTCAGAGTCCCTAAGGAGGAGGCTGAGTGTGGAAAAGGGGCGGGTGGGAGGCCCAGCCACGCTTGGTTCAAAAACCACTGCAGGTGTCAAGGCTAATTATTAAAAACTCTGTCACCCTTTGGCAAAAGACCATTGTCCTGGAGGAGCTTAACTCAGCGGTTTCCTCTCAGGAACTGACTTACAACCAAAAGATGTGACTGTACTAGATGGGTACAGACTGGACAGGAGGGAGGCCTCCCCCAGGATGTTTGTGTGACAAAAATGCTGAAGCCAAGATGGGCTTCAGTGTCTAGCCAGCATGTGACCCACTTGTGAGCCTCCATGGACAGACTTGTAGAGCAGGAAGAGTGGATGGTACCTGCCTGAGAGTGTTGTCACAGGAGGGCTGCCACTGTCAGCACAGGGCCTGGCACAGAGAAGTCCCCCTACCTGTCAACTCTCTTTAGTGGATAAGGACCAGGAACTCGGCACCTTTCACGGTTCTTCACAGCCCTGGCTCGCCATGAAGGGCTCACCCGTGGCCACCAAGGTTTCTGCTTGAAAACGTAGGCCCGCAGAAAAGGACCAGGACACCATGGCTATGGCCACTTGTGATGGTCAAGGAAGAAACTCCCTGAGCCTCTGCTCTGCTCACCTGGAGAGGCGGCTGTGTGCCGCCCACCACGAAAAGTGCATCTGCAACTGGGGGGTGCACACAGTGCTTCTCGGGTTTACTGCGCACCTGCCCGTGTGGTGAAAACAGATTCTGACCCACCGGGTTGGAAACTTAAGAGTCTGCCTTGCTAACAAGTTGGCAGTCAACACTGATACTGCTGGCCTGCGGGCCACACTGCCTGTGGGGATGCCCTCAGCCTTCGCTGTCCCATACAGTAGCTGCTGGTCACAGGTGGCTACTGAGGACTGAAATGTGGCTGATCGGAAATGAGATGTGCTAGGAACGTAAATTACATGATAGATTTTGAAGACTTGCTTACAAAGGAGAGAATGTAGCTCATTAAGATGTGAAAAACTTCTGTTACATGTTGGGATGATAATATTTTTGGATGTGTTGGGTTAAATCAAATCCATTACTAATTTCACATCTATTTTCTGTTAGCATGGCTACTGGAATTTTTAATCACACAAGTGGCTGGCATTATACTTTTATGGGACACTGCTCTCCTGGGACGCACACACATGCACACACATGCACACATCTGCACACACAGGCAGCGGTCCCTTCCCTTCCTAGCACCCGGCACAGTTCCTGGCACAAGTAAGGGATTAATAAACATTTGCTGAGTGAATGAGGGGGAGGATGCTCCCCAATGTGGCCCCATGAGGGGTGGACCCCCCTATACTGATGAAGGGACCTCAGCTGCAGAAAACAGCCCAGACACAGAGCAGGTGGCTGTGCCTGAAGAATGGCCATCTCCCAGTTGCAGTTGACCCTGACCTACTACCCATTCATTCTCCTTCATGCTCAGCCCCGCCCTCTGCTCTTTCCTTTGAGGGCCAAGGAAAAGGATTCTACTACTCCCTCCCCAGGGGCGGCCAGAGAAAGAGGACAGCAGGGGGACTGTGTGAAGCCCAGGGACCACTCTGAGCCCAGTCAGCTTCCTGCCTTCCTTCTCTAAATGTCACCTCAGCTAACCCCAGGGGTGCCACCCCTTTCCTCTGCTCCCCTCCCCCAGGGTTCTTTTTGTGGTCCTTGATCCCTTCCCGCTGGGGCTGGGTTGGGGGTGGGGGGAAGCTCATGACCACGGGCACAGACCCAGCATGAACCCGCACTGACCTCCTGGAGCTCCAGTCACAGCCGGTGTGCGGCTCACAGAATGAGATGGAAAGCAGTTTTGGAAGAAGGGGAAGATGCTCCCCCTCTTCCACCTGGAACTTGGCAGGGAGGAAGAAAGGATACCCCAGAGCCCAGCCCCCGGGTCTGCATATCCTCTGATGCTCCCATGCCCAGAGTCTGGTTTCAGGGCCCTGCAGTCTGAGGTCTGGGAGTACAGGGCTCCTAGAGGGAACCCCGCTTCAGCAGAGGCTCTGGGGAGCCAGCAGGGTCCCTAGGGTGCTCGGGAGCTGGAACCTGGGCTCTGTCCCAGACCACTGGGCCCTGAGCTGATTTCCACCCCCTCCACAGGGGCCCCAGTGAGTGTACACATGGACCTGTACCCTCCCATTTCAACATCTCCCGAGTCCGCCTCCGGACTATTCCACCTCTGAGCTTTGGACACCAAGCAGGACAAAGAGAATTCTCGAAGCAAGTGAACTTACCAGAGGTCAGGTGAAGGATCTGCCTTCATGGTGAGGATGTGGAGGCTGGGGCAGCTGTTGTCCCTCAGGGCAGGTGGCTCTGGAGGAAAGTCAGGGACTGTCCCATGGAGGGTGGGAGCTGGGACAGGGCTGCTCCGAAGCAAGAGGAGGGGACACAGTCCAGGAGAGGGGAAGCCCCTCTCCTCTTTCCTCCAAGAGAAGGTGCTCTGCTCCCCCTGGAAAGCTGGGGAAATGAGGGTCTGCCTGGGGGAGGGGAGCAGAGGGGCTGGAGACCGCCTCAGAGAAAATTAAATTGCACTTGAGGGCAAATTCTATTAGGGAATAGAGCCTGTCTCTCAACAGCCTGTGTCCATTTAGGTGATTAGCTCAGCCCAGCACCTCCACCCTGAGCCTGGTGAGTCTGTCCCTCAGCTGGGGGAGCCCGGCCTGTGGCCTCTGGGGGTCCCTGCGCCCCTCTCCTGCCCTGCTGCCTCCAGGCTGCTCTAGCAGGACCCTCATCTGACCACTCACGGCCCCCAAGCTCTTTAAAAGTGGCCAGGAGGGCACGAAGGCCCCACTGTTCACGGGGCAAGGGCGTTCACCCTGTTTAACTCTGGGGCAGGGTGAGGGAGGTCAGAGGTCCCACAAGGGAGAGGCCAGGGGCCACGGGCTGGTCCACGGGCTGGAAGACAGGAAGGGTCTGGATAAGTGAGAAGGGAGACGAGAGAAGGCGATCGGGGAGGGAACGTGTGGAGGTAAAAGTGAGGAGACAGGCTAGAGGCACGGTTTGAGTGAGCACCCCTTGGAACCGGGAAACCAATACAGGAAACCACCAGCGGCTGCCGTGTGGGGAGGGTCAACCGGTGAAATGGGCAGGACAAGTAGTAACAGGCAGCGTATGGGGCTCCCATGCTGCTGAAATGCTCAAGCTATCAGCCCCACCGAGGAGGGGAGGGGATTCTAACTAGCTGTTCGTGAGCCAGGCTTTGGCAGAAGGGTCTAGGTCCGAGGCCCTGTCCAGGCCCACTCACCAGCCCCCAGGTCCCCAAGGCCCTGATACACAGGCCAGTCTCAACTGCCGGACTCTCCTCTGGGCCCTGCCGTCCGTCGGGCTCCATGAAGAGACAGCCCCTCCTGTCTTCCACAGGAACCAGAGCTTGCTGGATTGCCTTCAGTTTCCAGCTATAAACTGGCTTCATTTGCTTCGCAAAACCTTTTAAACACCTGAAATGGGTCTGTCCTAAAGAGAGCGGCGCCCGGTTTCCAGAGCAAGGGGGAATAAACCAAATACGTGCCGCATAGAATGAGTTCTGAGAACGCGGCATGGTGTCTGAAGCCTGGTCGATGAACCACAACACGAGTGTTCTAGGGCAGGTGACCTAGGGCAGGTGACCTAGGGCAGGTGACCTAGGGCAGGTGACCGTGCCCTTTTACGGGCTCCCCTCGGGCCCACCAAGTGCCCTGGTGACACAAAGCTTCCGCCCCTAGTGAGCCGAACCTTGAAACCAAGGGCTGGACAGTGTTCCACAGCTGGCATGGTGGCTTAGTCCAAAGAGCCAAGACTTTGGGCTCGTGAATATTCAGAAAGAAGACACCAAGGGAGGGAAAAAGAGACAGTGTGCTGGGGACAGGGAGGTTCTTATCCCTGGGTGGCATGCCAGTTGTCTTTTGCGCCTGAAGAGCTAAGCCCAGGACCCCCTCAGGGAGCTGCTCCTACCTGGAGGGGGGCTGCAGGGAGTGTCCACCCAGCCCCTGGCCCCTGCCCAATTGCCAGGGCCTTGGGCTTAGCATCCGAAGGTGCTGGCTGGTGTTGCAGGTGGCCTGCCCCCCACCATACTGGGGGCTCCTTAGGTCTGCCAGGGTCCAGCCTCCTGGCCTCAGACACCAGATTGTGTTGACAAGGCCTCTGCTCCCCAAGAACACCCTGCGCCCACCGAGCCCCATTGCTAACAAGGCATAGACTCTTCCTGGGGGTGCCAGTGGTCTTCATGACAAGAACATCCCCGAAGACAACAAGGTGGGGATTGACTAGGGTTGAGGGGGTGGGGTGGGTGGGGCAGGGGAGCGCAATGGGGGAAAATGGGACAACTGTCATACAACAACAATAAACTCATTAAAAAAATAAAAAGAATATCCCCCATGGCACGCATTCCTGCTCTTGACAGGACTTGCGTGCACCCATCTTGTTCCAGCCACCCCGCTGTGGGGACCTTGTGGGCAACTCTGGGAGGGTTGGTTCTCCTGAACTTCTCTCTCCAAAGGCATCTCGTTTGCAAGAGGCTGCAGCGCCGGGGAGACCTCGGCAAACGGAGGGGACCCCAGTCTGTCCAAATTACACAGAAAGCCCTGCTCGGGGCCTGGCCCTGAGGAGGAGTTTCCTAGACGGTAACAGTGTTGTTCTGAAGTCCTGGCTGCTTTCTTTACACCCCTCTCTCTGGACAGTAGGAATCTGTCTGTTCACCATCACATTCCCAGCACCAAGGACAAGGCCCCACACGGGATGGCATCTTAGCAAATAGTTGTTCCATGAAGGGAGGCAGGGGTGAGTGAGTCTTTGATTAAACCACTGCTGCAGCCCTGGAAGGGAAGGTGCCCGAGCACATCTGCCCCGGACAGTGGGCTGGCAGGCAGCGGGTCGGGGCCGTCAGGCCTGGTTAGGCTGCCGGACCAGTTATTGGTGTGGTCGCTGGCTGGATACTCATGGTTATGGCTGTCAGGGCCTGCTTCCCTGTCACCCCTAATGGTCCCTGGCTTTTTATGTACTTCCTGCTCTCCAGGGCATTCCACAGACTTGATTACATAAGCCACGTGGTCCCTGTGATAAGAGCTAAGGAAGAAAGGAAAAAGCCCGGGGATAACGACCCAGATGCTGAGGCATAGGAAAAGCCTCACCAGCCTCTTGGGTTGGCCACTCCGGCTGGGATGAGGCTGGGGGTCCTGCCTGTGAGCCCGCAGGGTGCTGGCTGGCCCCTCCTGGCCCTGCCTCCAGTGTCTCCAGCATCACAGGACCAGACCCTCATGCTGGCAGCTTCTGAGAAGACTTCTGGCTCAGCCCCAGTCCCTGCAGGCTTACACCTATGCGCCCCTGCACGGCGGGCACCTGGCAGGCACCTGGCCTCTGTGTGAACACAGCAGCTCACCCAAAAGGGCCTAACGGTGCACACATCCTAGGGTGCCTCTGAGAACCAGGAATCTCTTCTCTGCCTGGGGTGCTGACTACGTGCAGGGCAGGGAGAGCCCACCAGCCTGGGGCAGAGGAGGCAGGTCCTAGCAAAGTCAGGCAGTGTTGTACTTACTGGTGACCTGCGGGCTGCGCATTCCTCCATCAGCCACTGACGGAGTAGCCGCCAGGGTGATGGACAGTGAGATACTGGGATGGACAGGATGCACCCTTGCCTTCCCGGAGTCCGCAGTCAGGTGGCGAGGCCAGGTGGTTAGCACCCTGCTTCAGCAACAAGGGGGAGAGCAACAGGGGGGCAGGGATGGGCTTGCAGTGGCCTGCGGAGGGAAGGAAGGGGCTGACAGCAGGTGAAGGCGAGAGCGCCAGGGGAATCTCTGGGAGGAGGTGGGTGGGGTGGATTTTGGGTGGGGGTAAGGGTACACAAAGGCCCATGCAGCAGGAAAGCCTGAGACCTGCGGACCCACAAGTCCCACGGACATGTTACTGGCTGAGCAGAACCTGCCCTTTGGCTCTGGACCTCTCCCCCCAGGGAACAAAGTGCGAGGACCAGCCCTTCCATAGGAGACTCTATGATCCAGTCTGATAATCCGTGACTGAGGCCTGCAGTAGCTAGTCACCCCTCCCCACTCAAAAAATAACCCCCACACCCACCATGGAATCCGTTTTCTCCATCACAGCACCAGGACAGACACAGAAAGGCACTCTCTCAGGGAGCAACAGCACGTGACCCCCTCTCTGCCAACACTGGAGGTGACAGCTTCCTCCGCTGGTAATCCACCATGAAGGCGCATTTCACACTTGTCCTCTGAATGGGCCTGCGGGGAATTGATCCTGGAGGGTGAAAATCGGACCTCGTTAGGGCAATTTGACGGTTTTACCACACACGCTGCAGGGCTGTTGCACAGGGCCTGACCTGCAGGGGCGGGAGGGTGGGCATGAAGGAAAGAGTCTCAGAGCCACCCACCTGGTGCTTGGCCCTCACCGTGGCTGGGGCAGGGCCTGGCTACTGGTTCCCCATGTCCTCTGCTTCATTCACCTGAGACCCCTGTCCCTCCCTGATCAGGGCGAGGACAATCTCCTGCCGGACAGGGTGTCGTTGGGTCTACATGGGAAGGTGACAAGGGCAGTTTTAGACCTTGCATATGTCTTCTCCCAGCCGGCTGGCCCGTGAACAGAAGTGCTTCGGGCTGACATTTGTGCATCAAAGGTCTTGTTTAAGCAGTGCTAAGCCATGGCTGAGTCACGATGGTATTCTCCTGTTTTCTTTAACTGGCTTTATAATTTTTCTTTTTTTAAAGGTGAGTTAATTTTATTAGATTTTATTGTGCAATTCTCTTTTTTTTTTTTTTTCCAAGATTTTATTTCATTATTTTTAGAAAGAGGGGAAGGGAGAGAGGCAGAGAGGGAGAGAGACATCCATGTATGGTTGCGTTTCACCTGCCTCCAGCCACAGACCTGACTGGAGACCTGGCTTGCAACCTGATTATGTGTCCTGGCTGGGGAATCGAACCTGCGACCCCTGGGTTTGCAGGCCGGCACCTTAACCACTGTGCTACCAGCCAGGGCTTGGCTTTATAATTTTTTATCTTCTACATCCATCTCAAGTCCATCTCTGGTACCAGGCAGAGGTTCAGTTTTTATTCTCGGAAGAGTGAGCCCATATCCCCCTCACCACGACCATCCCATCAACTTATCCTTCACCGGATCTCTTTATGGTTCTTCCTTTGAACTTTTCCTCATGACCCACTGGTCCATTTATCTGTCCTCATGGTAAAAATCATACTTAAAAGATTTCTTATAGTGCAGGCACCCACTTCGCTCTCCCCTCACCACAAACTGGCTTAGCAATCAATGAAAGGGGCTTCATGGTGTAGTGTAAGCACAGAAAACACCATGACAAATGGTGTTTAGAATATGTGTCTCGCCTGTACTTGCATGGGACTGATCTGGATGGACACGTGGCAGTCTAGCGGTCCCACCACCTGCCAGGGAGGGGACCTGTGGGGCTGGGACACAGCAAGAGAGACATCTCACTCTCTATTTGAATTTTTTGAATACTTAACCATGTGTTATTGCAAACAATAAGCAAAAATTTAAAAGATTTTCATTTATTTATTTTTAGAGAGAGGGGAAGGGGGTAGAAAGGGAGCAAGAGAAACATCATTGTGAGAGAGAAACACTAAATGGTTGCCTCTCCCACCAGCCCCAACTGGGGAAACAAACCTGAAACCCAGGCATGTACCCTGACCAGGAATCAAACCTGCAACTTTTTGCCTTGTGGGATGATGCTCCACTAACTGAACCACGCCGGTCAAGGAAAAAAAATTTGCAAGAATAAAGAATGTAAACGGATTTTGAGATGCCTTTGAGGAATGTACGCTGTCCCTTCCCAGAAGGGCCCGCTGTCTTCCCAGGAGGCCAGGCCTCTTCCCATGTGCAGGAGCTGTTGGACAGCGGCTCACCCCACTTCCGGAGGCTGCTTGGTGTCCCCCTACTACTCGGGTCTCTGAAGTTCATCCATATCCCAGCCCCTGGCCCAGGCGTTAGGAAAGCAGGCTAATGGTATTAATAGCAACATACACTGCCCTCACCAGGGGGCTCAGTTGATGGGAGCATCGGCCTGTACACCCAAAGTTTGCAAGTTCAACTCCCGGTCGGGGCACATTGTAGGCTGCAGGTTCAATTGCCGGGGGCATGTACGAGAGGCAAGCGATTAATGTTTTTCTCTCACAAAAGTGTTTTCTTTCTCTCTCTCCCACCCTCTCTCTCTAAAATCAATAAACAAATCCTTGGTTGAGGATTTAAAAAGCAAAACAAAACACAGTGAACTCCTGTTACGTTCTGGGTGCTATTAACCACACCGTTCACTCTCCGTTACCTTTTTACAGATGAAGAAATTCAGACTCGGAGAAGCTCTGGCCAGTCACACGACTGTTCCCGTCCTTGCGAAGTTTGGAGGCCCAGGAACCGGAGACAATATCCAGGTGGCCATGCTGCCGCGTACTTGAGTTGCAGAGTAAACGATTGTTGTTTCGAACACAGTAATAAAGAACATGCATTTCACTTCCCCCTGGCTACCGTCATTTTTTTTGTTTTTGCCAGAATAGACAAAAGTGGCATTGAACATCTGGTTTTGCTACTTTGGCCAGGTATTTTCTTTTTTCTTTTTTTTTTTAAGATTTTATTTATTATTTTTAGAGAGAAGGGAAGGGAGAGAGGCGGAGAGGAAGAGAGACATCATGTATGGTTGCCTTTCACCTGCCTCCAGCCACAGATCTGACTGGAGACCTGCTTTGCAACCTGGTTATGTGCCCTAGCTGGGGAATCGAACCTGCGACCTTTGGGTTCGCAGGCCGGCACCTTAGCCACTGTGCCACCAGCCAGGGCTTTTTTCCTAAAATTTTATTTCATGATTTTTAGAGAGAGGGGAAGGGAGAGAGGCAGAGAGGGAGAGAGACATCAATGTATGGTTGCGTTTCACCTGCCTCCAGCCACAGACCTGGCTGGAGACCTGGCTTGCAACCTGGTTATGTGCCCTGGCTGGGGAATCGAACCTGCGACCTTTGGGTTTGCAGGCCGGCACCTTATCTACTGTGCTACCAGCCAGGGCTGGCCAGGTATTTTCAATAGGGCTTTAGTCCTTGTCCTATTTACAAAAGAACTTTTGAATCCTTTAATGCTATTTATTTTCCTTATTTTTTTTCTCCCAAAAGAAATGTTATTGCAAAAATTTCAGAAGTTCTTAAGTCTGAGCCAGGGCCAGGCTCAGCATCTGGGTCCTGAATCTCAGGACACATCACTCCCAGGTGCTGCCTGCACTGATGGGACCCTGAGGACAGGCGTCCCACTAAATTCTGCGCCCTCGGTGCCTCCCTTGCCTTGCTCTACTCCCAGCCCAGACCAAAGTCCACCCCAGCTCTACTTTGCAAACATCCCAAGGGCATAGTTTGCTATCTATTTATTCTTCCAGACAAACATCAACATATATATTATAGCTGACCCTTAAACAACATGGGTTTGAACTGCACAGATCCACTTACACGTGGATTTTTAAAAACAAATACTGTAAATATAGTTTCTCTTCTTTAAGCTTTTCTTACATTTTCTTTTATCTAGCTTACTTTACGGTAAGAATACAGTATGCAATACATACCGAAATACGTGTTAATGGACTGCTTCTGTCATCAGTAGGGTTTCTAGTCAACAGTAGACTGTTAGTAGTTACGTTTTGGGGGAGGCAAAAAGTATATATGGATTTTCAACTGTGCAGGGTTTGGCATCCCAACCCTTGTGTTGTTTAAAGGTCAACTGCATAACAATGTTTTAAATCACATTACTTACATTTAATTATGTACACTTAAAACACATTAAATTACATTTCATAATTATGTTATTAAATATACTTAGTAATGAAGATTGCAATGAATATGTGTTTACAGAAATGTATCCTTACACATGTTACAGCAATACTTGCAAATTAATCTCATTTTAAGATTGCATACTTTTGTAATAGTCATATCCTTTTGTTATATTTATGGCATATGTTTTCCCAATTAAAAAAATTTTTTTAAAGATTTTATTATTTTTAGAGATAGGGGAAGGGAGGGAAGCAGAGAGGGATAGAAACATCAGTGTATGGTTGCCTTTCACCTGCCTCCAGCTACGGACCTGGCTGGAGACCTGGCTTGCAACCTGGTTATGTGCCCTGGCTGGGAATTGAACCAGCAACCTTTGGGTTCGCAGGCTAGCATCATCTATCCACTCAGCCACCAGCCAGAGCATTTTCCCATTTTTTTTTTTTAAAGATTTTATTTCATTATTTTCAGAAAGCAGGGAAAGGGAGAGAGGCAGAGAGGGAGAGAGACATCAATGTATGGTTGCTTTTCACCTGCCTCCAGTCACAGACCTGACTGGAGACCTGGTTTGCAACCTGATTATGTGCCCTGGCTGGCGAACCTGCGACCTTTGGGTTTGCAGGCCGGCACCTTATCCACTGTGCTACCAGCCAGGGCCATTTTCCCAGTTTTTTAATGTTTAACTAGGTTTTATTTTTAACTTACCTTTTAAAATTGGCATTAAGTAGATCAAATTCTCACTTTAGTTATTTTTTTCATCGTTTTTGTGCTTACAAAAATGGTAAAATATTCCATTATAGTTTCCTATGCCGTATTTTTACATGACTGAGATTTATTTGAAGGCAGGATCCTATCGGAACTTTCCCTAAAGGATGAATAGTCTCAACCTCACTTGCTAAACGTGAAGTTCTCCCTCTGGCCATCGGAAGCGTTGAGGTTTGAGAACTTGCTGGGGACCCTGGAAAGCAGAGCAGATTCAGGCTCAATAAGCAGCCTCCATGTGGCAAGGCTTCCAGACAGACCCTGGAGAGAGGCAGGCCACACCTCAGGTGACCTAGAAGGCGTAACAGGCAGTGCCAGGGGCCACTTTCCTCTGACGAGCCGACAGCCCATGGAAAGGCCTAGCTCTCTCAGTGTAGAAAGGAGCCAGTTGTCCTCAGTGACCCCCAGGCAGAGGGGAAACCTTCACAGCAAGGGCCAGCGAGGTGAGCAGAGAGCCTGGCCATCAGCCCTGTGCTTTCCCGGAGCCTCCTGGAGGCCATCACACCCCCTGACACACGGGCTGCTCTCCCCCAGGACAGAGACCAAGGCTCTGTGATGCAGTCACTGAGGCCCCAGGACCTGGGACCCCAAGTACGTGGGGCCTCTCCCCATTGAGGTGACCGCACTGCTGCGGCCAGTCGGAGCAAAGGGTGGGAGGGGAAGGCTTGAGGAAGGCAGCTGTTTTCCTTCTGGGGTGTGAAATATGAATGACCCCCCTCACCCACCCCAGCTCCCAGGGCAGCAAAGGAAAGGAGGAAGCAGGCATCGAGCCAGGCCAGGCCCCCAGGAGAAGCTGGGGCCTGCACTGTTGTGGGGGGTCCAGACGCAGGACGGAGGAAGCAGCCAGCCAGGCAGGAGGGGGCCAGGGGTAAAAATTAAATTGTTCTTTTGGAGTTGGGTTTAGTTCCTTAGGCAGGGTGAGCATGTGGGTGGAGATCAGCCTGTCCTCAGAGGAGGTGGCGCTGAAACCCGAGGGGCCCGGGTGGGTGGCTGTGCAGCATCCCTGGAACTGGGGGAGGCTCAGAGAGGTGATCTCCGAAGAACCAGGCGGTGCTGGGGCTTCTGGGGCGCCTCAGTGGCAGCCGGAGTTAGCCTTCCCTGTCTTAGCTGTCCCATGGGGACACAGGCCACACAGGCTGTGACTTCCTTCCAGGGTCTTCTGGAAGGCCCTGAAGGCACAACCCATGGCTGAGCTGACAGGGAAGCAACTGGCATCACAGGAGTAGATAAAGGCCTCTTAGGGACCATGCAGCCCAGGTGAGGAAACTGAGGCTCCAGGAGAAAGGTCCGCCCAAGCTGGAAGGAGCTGGTTGGTGGGCAACCAGGGGCTTGAACCAGGTGTCCCTGTCTTCCTCCCAACAAACGGCTATGGACTTTCTGCCAGCACCAAGGCTGTGGGGGTCCCCTGGAGCCCGGTGCTCACCCCATACCCAGGGGATGGGCCACACCTGGGCTCCCCTGTCCCTACCCGGTCCCAAGGTGGTTGGGGAAGAGCCAGGCCAAAGGTGGCCACGAACGAAGGTACCCATCTGGACTGCGGTCCCTCCCCCACCTCCCATTTCATGGCTCCTCACCAGTCAGATCACAGAGGCCACCCCCAGCCCCTGCTGGTCTCCCTCCTTCAGAGCACTTAGCACCATCTCTCATTCCCCTCATCCCCATTTTCTCCACAGTGTAAGCTTCCTGAAAGCACAGAGGGATCATATCTCTCCTTTCTGTTTATCCCCAGCTTCTAGGCCTGTGCAACTTTAAAAACTCCTTTAAGTATTTAAGTTTTTTTGCTTAGAATTGCTTATACTATTTTTCTTTGCTGGACTTAATGGCATGCCCTTTCCATCCTTGTTTTCCTAGCTAACATCTCTCACAGACCAGCTTAGCTCTCCTCCTCCAGGAAGCCCTCCCTGAGTGCTCTGTAGGTAATGTTCCAAGCAGAGGCCAGTTCTTCTGTCTGGTGGCAGACCTGCTGTGCAGGGCTTCCCTGAGGACCCCCTCCTGTGTGCTCTCTAAGGTGCAGAGAACAACCAAGAATGGAGGTGACAGGGCATGCTCCAGTCACAGATGCCTCAGGGCCAGGCCTGGCAGACCAGGTGGAGGAAGGGACCAGCTGGTGGGCGAAGCTGGTTTATTGATGCTGTCGAGAGCCCTGGGGAAATCAAGGTGAAAGGCAGCAGTCTTGCTAAGGAGGCCCGCCCCTTGTTTATCAATCAGAGGGGCTGGGCCCTAATTTCAAATACCTAAGCCTGGTTCTGGAAAGCACTGCCTCTGGAGCTCTAAGGGCTGGTGGATAAAAGCCCTCCACAGCTGGCACTGTGCCAGGCACTAGGTGTGTGTAGGGGGCAGGTACACTCAAATAATCCTGCTCCCTGGGGGCCTTTCATCCACCTGCCCACCAGGGTCGCAGCCTGTCCATCTCAGCCCGCCAGCCAGGGCAACTGGGGCCAGGCTGGAAACATGCAGCACTGGCCCACGAGGATGGGGGTTCCCACAGACAGGGCCCCTCGGGTAGATGAGAGGCCTGCAGGCCAGCTCCAGGCTGGGACCCACCAAGGGGACCCAGGGAGCTAACCCAAGGCTGACCCCTGCTGCCCCCTTGCCCCAACTACCCTAGCAGAGGGGCATGCTAGCACCCCACCCCCATCACCCAGAGCCAGACGGTCTGAGCAGAGTGATGTCAAAGAAAAAACCCCAAATCGGATTGAGGTGCCTGCTCCCCCTTAATAAGGTTCATTATCAGTTGCTCTGATCCTTGTAAAACCCAGCAGGCCAGATTAGGGGCAAGTCTCCTAATCTGGCTGACTCCTCCCTGCTGAGCAGCCAGCCGGCTCCTTCCCAGGGCGCTGCAAGACAAGCTGCAGGATGCTTGGCAGGAGAGAGCCAGGCGGTGCGGATGGAGGTGCCCCAGCAGAACTGACAGCACCTGGGCAGGGGCTCCCACGGGGGTGGGGGGGCTGTCCTGGTGCACAGGGAGACCGATGGGGGCTGGGGCCCCAAAAGCTTTGGGGGCAGTCAGGAATGGCCCCACCCAGGAGAAAGGAGCTGCAGCCAGGGCACCTTGTCCCCAGCACGAGCCAGGGGCTCTGTGAGCCAGAGGAAATCGCGGCTGACTGGCTCCCTCACAGCAGGATTCTGCACATTCTGTCCACACCGGGGACAAGTTGGAGGACGCATGGGTGCTGCTTTAACAAAAATAATTTATTCCACAGCCCCTGAGCAGTGGGCAAGGTGAAAACCACACATGTACAGCATCCCCCACCCCTCTGACCCTTTCTCCTCCACATGACAGGCATGTGAAAGAAATGGCCCCTCGATCCAGCACCCTCCACGTTGAAAGATTAGCAAGCACTTTGGAGATCAAAATCAACAGACCAAGACCCGGCTCCCAGAGGGGCAAGTGCGGGAGGAAGGGCCAAAACACATTTGAAGCAACCATCTTCTTCCCGTGCTTCTTTCCCTCTGCCTCTCCTGGCTGGGCCCAGAGTAAGGCACTAGAGGCCCCGGCACCCCAAAGCTAAACCCCACACTGCCCCCCTTCATCAGGTCCTACTAAGCCAGTTGCTCCCCGGCCCCCCCATCCCAGTGACCACCACCCACCCAGCAGGGCAGGCCTCACCAGGCCCAGCCCGTGAGCTTCCTGCAGCAGGCTTGGGAAGGACCAGCCTGAGGGGCTCCTGCCATGGATGTCACCTGGGAAGCCAGCAGGACCTCCCCCAAGCAGCCACCCCCCACCCAGGAGGTCTGAGGGGCTGGCGGGCCAGGGCTGCCCTTCCTCCTCAGGTGCAGAGGCTCCTGTGCACCAGGAAGGAGCGGGAGGGCCGGGGCCCCAGGAGGCAGCAAGTTCAGCTCCAGCCATTTCTTCCTGGGGACCCTCCTCAGATGGGAAGCCTTGGAAACCGAGGGCCAAAACCAAGCAGGAGACAACACTGAAGCTTCAGCAAGAATGAGGCAGAACTTCAAATAAGCTGTGAAAGAGGAATTTGGTGCTGAGAGGCCAGGAACTCGGGGCCTCCTACCCAAGGCGGCATGCCCCCTGACCCTCCCCGATGAACCTGGCCCCATGCATGTCTTCGTGTCTCTGAACATTCCTTCCCACAAGGACCAAGGAGGGTTCGCTGAAGCAACTGGTTTTGTGGATTTCCCTGGCCAAGAAGCAAGAGGGAGGCGAGGGCAGGGGGTTGGAAGAGCCCCATGGCGAGCAGCTCCCTTTCCCACCGCCCTCCCAAGTGGGTGGTTCAGGCTATGGGGTGGCCGGCCTGGCTCTTCAGGGCCCGCCCCCTGGCTCGGAAGTAGGTGCAGATGGCCAGCAGGCCCATGAAGCACAGGGAGTAGAGCACCACGAAGAGGCTGACATCCAGGTGGGAGAAGTCCCCTTCCAGCACCTGCAGCCACCGGCCTTGGCCCCGCATGGCCCCAGCCTCCGGCTCCCCCTCGGGGACACTGGCCAGCTGCTTGGAGCTGCGACCCACTCGTCTCAGCTCGGAGGGGCCCCTCGGGAGGTGCTTCTCCGTCAGAGCCTCTGCCAGCACCCCGGCCCCTGTGTCACGCTTGGTCAAGGGTCGCTGCCCCTCTGGCTGTGCCGACTCATCCCTGTGAAGCTCTGCCACGTGCTCAAGAGGTTCCTGGCCCAGATCAGCTCTGGTCACGCCGAGGCCAGCCTGCATCTCTGGTGGGTGACTCGCCCCAAGTCTCTCTGCTAAAACATCCAGGAACACAGTCTCGGGGAACTTGGTCCCTGGGCCTACCATGATCTCAGCCTTCTCAGGACCCACGGTAGAATTTCCCGTCGGCAGATCTGGCTTCGAGGGGGCTGCCATCCGCTGCACACCCCTCTGGGGGTCCAGCCCAGCGGGAGGGAAGTCTGTGATGATGTTGTTCCAGGAGAAGTGGGTCTTCAAGAAGCTGAGGGTGTTGCCCAGGTCCCACACAGGTGTCCCCCGGATTTCATTGTGGCAGGAGGAGCAGAGTTCACGGGGTGGCCACTGAACCTTGGGGAACTGGGGGTCCTCGCTGGGGGCCCCTGGGGAGAGAAGCACACACACAGGTTGGCTGGGGCAAAGAGAGGCCCAGCCCCCACCCTCCCATTCAAAATGACACTTCTTCTGCAAAAAGGGCTACAGAACAGGTAGGAAAGAAGGCAGACAAAACACTAACTACACAGGGCCCGGCCCACAGAGACCCCACGGTGGCTGTCTGGGTGAGGGGCGGTCCTCTGGGACCCCCACCCTGGCCCTCATTTCCCAGGAAGTGCTGCCAGTCCCCTTTCCAGTCACTTCTCTGTATTAACCCACAGTCTGTCTCCCTTTGTCAGTTCTCTGCTGGTTTGTAGCCCCTGGACCAGACGTGGGAAAGCACAAGACATGGAAGGACCTGTCTTGTCATCTTTGTTGGTCTGCCAATATGTCTTCTTTGCCTTTTCCGGAATTTTCCAAGTTTTGCACAGTGGAGATAATTATTTTTTAATTACAGGGAAAATATTGTTTAAAATGAGAGTGTGTGGCACACAGTAACTCCACAGGTAGTTCCACAGCAGCCCTTTGGGGTGGGTAGGAGTTAGTGGAGTTTCTGCCCCAGGTGGGCTGCAAGGGTGGGTGTGGGGAGGCCTGGGCCCTGGCACAGAAAAAGGTACTCAGGAGAAGTTGCCCCATCCTGCAGGCCACTGGGGCCCAAGCAGGGCCCGGACTATGGGCAGAAAGAACCCAGGCTTAGCCCCAGAGGGCCTGCCACCACCCCTGGCTCAGTGTGTCCGGGGAATGCCCATCAGCCCATCTCCTGAGTGGGAGGACCTCTCCTAAAGGGTTTTACAGGGGAAAATAGTTGCTGGCTAGGATGAGGCAGCAGCAAGTGATGCAGATGGTCATTTTGAGGAGCGGGCGACAAGGACACTCCAAGAAGTAGCAGTGAGTGGGCCTTGCAGAGTGAGGAAGCAGCTCCCACCACGGTGACGAGTTAGATCTGGAAGGGTGCCACCCAGAGAGGGCGGGGTCCCACCTGCCTTAGGTCCCTCCAAGGGAGACCCTGGCTTCTGGCCCATCAGTGGCAGCTGGGCCCCAAGGGAAGCTGGAAGCCTCCAGAGGTCATAGGGCTGGAGGGTCAGACGGAGCATTTGGTGGCAGGGGTGGGGCGGGGAGGGAGGGGGCGGGAGGGGAGACAGGCACGTGTCCTCTTTTCAAAGTCCAGCAGGAGGCCCCCAGAGAGGAGACCAAGTGCAGCTGCCTGCACCACCTGCTAGTGCAGCTCCTTTCACCTCCCCACCCCAGGCCTAACCCCACCCCCACCCCACCCCCACCCCCACCACTGGGAGGCTGGTCCCAGCCGCCCTCCTCTCCCTCAGCCGCCCCAGGCCCCAGTACAGATGGCTCCCTCCACGTCTGCCAGCTCTGGTCACAATGGGGTTAATGCTTTTGCCTGTTGGACCCACCGGATTCCCCAGCCCAGCGAACAGACACCCTGACCTGGTCTTTCTTTTCCAGCACATTCTATTAGATTCCTCCCAGGGGGTAGAAAAGCCCAGCTCTCTCTTCCCTGTCTGTTTGAGTAAGGGGGCAGGAGCCAGAAAGCAGAAAGGGAGGCAGGAAAGGGAGGCCAGAGGGAGGGGCCCTGGGGTTGGAAAAAGAGCAAGGGCGCCAGGGACCAGGGTCTTACAGGGTCAGAGCCTTGCTTCCTCATCTGGAAAAAGGATTTAATGATACTGACATGCATCAGCAAGGCCGATAGAGCCTGTGAAAGGCTCTGTGCCTATGAAACGCTGTGACATGTCCACGGACGCCCTGTCTCCTACCTCTGGTCCAAGACTCCACAGTTCCCCACCTCATCCTCCCTCCGTCGCTGACTCCAGCCTGGGAGGTGGCCCTTCCTTACCTGCCAGGCGAGCGTTGACCTTGTTGTGGCTGGACCAAAGCCAGAGAACAGCGCTGTCCCGGCTCCGCACCCGGGACATGGAGGCAGCAGCCATCTGCTCGAAGTGGTCCGCACAGTCCCGGCAGCCGAAGAAGAAGCGCACGTAGCCCCGGATGGCCTGCAGGACCTCCTGGGCTTTGACTGTGGGGGGGAGGAGATGCTATGTGCAGGGGCCCTTCAGACTTCCTGCCCCTGCCAGCCCCATTACCCTGTCCTCCTTGGTCACCTCTGTAAGGGACCCCCCACCCCAGCCCATCCAATGAGGGGCCTAGGAGCTCCTTGCCTCCTCCACCTTCCAAGGGTCACTTCAGCACTGACTCCATCTCCTCCCTAATCCCTAAACCCAGTTTGTTACCTCTGCCACTCATCCGGCCCTTGTCACTTACTAAAGTCCACACCCGCTGGCAGGACACTCCGCCTCCTTGAGAAGTGGCTAGAGAGGGAGGCAGGGGCCAGAGTGCCCACCATCCGCCCCTTGGGTCCCAATGCACCAGGCCTGCTTTAGGCTTCACGTTCCCACCGCTCCCCAGCCTGGCCTCCTCCCTGCGGGTGGGGCATCAGGAGTCCATCCTCACCTGCCTGCAGATCCTGAGGTGTCTCCGTCTCCCCTCCCCTGATTCCCTCCCATGGGCCCTGGAACCCCTCAGCAGCCCAGGGCTGATGAGCCCCTCCCTGAAGATACCACTCCCCTCGCCAAACTGTCTGCCCCCACATCCAGATACCCGAGGGCAGAGCGGGGTGGGAGCGGCAGGCTGTTGCTTCCTAACTCCCTCCTGCTGCAAACCCCCGGCCCTCCACAGGTCGACCTGGTCTCACCCCTCTGTGCGCTTCTCTGTCCGGCTGGCCACCACGCTGCACGCCATCACTCCTGGCAGTCTTGGTGCCCCCCTCCCTCCCGTGCCTGCCTCTCTCCTCCTTAGCCCCTGAGCTCCAACCTTCTCCTCCATCCATCCGGGCCCCCCTCCACCTGCCCCACTGCCGCTGTCCCCACCTCTGCCCCTGGCCTTGGGGCCTCATCCCTCCCACTCCTTTAAGATTTACTCCTATACATGTGTCTTGTGTTAGTGCATCATCACTTGCTCCCTTCATGGGAGAGCATTCCGACTGGTAACAACTCCAGTAACTAAGTCCCTTCTCTGGTCCCTGCTGCACCCAGTTTCTTCCATTCTTGCGTCTGCAGTAAAGCCAGGACTTTCTCACTAGTCCACAGACACGGCTCTTGCCGGACAGCAGCGACTCCTACTTGGCTGATGGAGCCTCCTCGCATTGCTCTGTTTAGGGTGCTCACTTGGAGCACAAGGGCGACTCCTTAGTCTCCTCTGCTGGCCCGGGCCTGCTAGTGGAGGTCCACACCCCGCAGAGCCAGGGCTCACCCTCCCTAGGCTTTAACTGCTGTCTGTGAGCTAACAGACATTTCTGTCCTGGACCTCTCCCCGGAACTCCACTCAAGTGCCTGCCGCTCCGTTCAGCTGCCTGAGGGCACAGACCATGGGTCCACTTTTCCCCCAACCCACTCCCTCCTGCCTGAGCCTTCCCATTTCTCAGCTCACTAGACCATCATCTGCCGTATGCTCAAGCCCAGCACCTCTGGGGTCCACCCAGAGTCCTAGATCATACACAGTCTTCACCCAGTCCACCAGTCCACCCCCCAGTCCCGTCCGCCCTACCCTCACTTCCTGTACACACACTCCTCCAGTCAGGGCCTCTCTGCAACTTCGGACCTGGCTGCCCTGTCTCCATGCCCGCCCGCCCACCCACTGCAGCCCACCCTCCACCCGGGAATCTTTCTAAACCATTCACCGTTTGCATCCTGCCCTGCCCAAACTCTAGCAGATTCTCATGATGCCGCAGTCCAAGCTCCTTGCTCACTCCCTTGACCTATGTGTTGAAGTCTGAACCCAGGACCTCAGAATGTGGCTGTATTTGCACAGAGTCTTTAAAGAGGTGACTTAGTTAAAATAAGCTCATCAGGGTGTGTCCTGACTGGTGTCCTTATAGGAAGAACTCTGGACATAGTCACGCATGCAGGGAAGACTGTGTGAAGACGGAGACAGGGGATGGCTACCTATAACCAAGGAGAGGGGCCTTGGCGAAAACCCACCCTGCCAGCACCTTCCTCTTGGCCTCCCAGCCTCCAGAACTGTGAGAAATACGTGCCTGCTATTCAAGCCCCGGAGTGTAGCACTTGGTTACCACAGCCCTAGCAAACCAGTCCAGTCCAGAAGGCTCTCTTCCCGGATATCCCACAGCTTCATCCCTCTCACCATCCTGGGTCAACTCTTCAGAAAGGTCTTCCCCAGCCCCTAACCCCAACACCCACTCCTGAGGTCCTCTTGCACCCCCCTTTGCTCTGCCCTCTTTACTATCCGTCTCTCCTGCCACTGCGATACTGTCCCCTGAAGGCAGGAACTTCTCATCTTGTGCAGTTAGGTCCCCGTGCTGGAGCCAGGCCTGGCACCTTAGTGACACTCCATAAACATTGGCACAATGACTGGCTGGCTGTCCCTACACCCAGCAGTGCCCCCAGTTCCCTGTCTCTGTCAGGGATGGGATGCGCTCCTCCTTCCTAGCACAAACTCCTATTCTTCCAATGACTCAACTGTGAAAATAACATAAATGGAGCCACTTTAAAATGGAGTTAGAGCTGCCATCCCAGAGGAGCTGCCTTGCCCACCTTATGCCTCAAATCCAACATTATGTCCCAAAACTGTCTGCAAAGGTGGACAAACACACACACACACACACACACACAAAAGCAGATAATGACTACCAGACACAAAACTAAAAACTTACTTAGAATTAGCGTCTCTGTGTTGTCTTATCTGCAGCAATAGAAGTGCCTTCTTCCTATGGGTTGATGCTCCCTTTCCTTTTCTCATAATCTCCCTGCCTTTGTCTCCTAGTCAGGACACCAGTCAGGATTCTGCCTGAGTCAGTGCTTCCCAAAGAGCCCTTATGCCCTGGGTGGCAGCACAGTGGATAAGGTGCCAGCCTGCAAACCCAAAGGTCACTGGTTCGATTCCCAGCCAGGGCACATGACCAGGTTACAGGCCAGGTTCTCCAGCCAGGTCTGTAGCTGGAGGCAGGTGAAAGGCAAGCATACATTGATGTCTCTCTCCCTCTCTGCCTCTCTTCCTTCCCCTTTCTCTAAAAATAATAAATAAAAAATCTTAAGAAAAAACAAAACCAAAGAACAGTTATTATTATTATTTTAAACCTTGAATGAATGCTTGCTGCCTCTCCTCCTGGCCTTTCACACCTTCAGGTTAACACCACTCACCTCCCTTTCCCCTTCCTGATACAGGGAAGCACTTCCTTCCTTTCTGAAGGCCCTTCTCCCCTCCCCTGGCCCCAGCCCACTCCAGCTGCCCACCTGTCCCTCAGTGACCGAGGGCAGGGACTGTCTCCCTTCCACCTCTGCCTTCTCCAGGCTGACATAACGATGGTCCCGCAGTAAATGCTGGGTGGCTAAGCAAGGGGTGAGGATGCGGTGGGGGAGTGGGGATGAAATGCCACCACACTGTGGGGGGAGCAAACAGGGCAGAAGTGTTTTCCCAGCTTTCCCTAAAAATGCTTTCGTAGTGCGAAACAATAAAATGCTTCAAACTACACAGTGCCAGCAATGTGAACTGTGAAGCAGACACAGTTCTTTTCTTTACAAGGGAATGTAAAAATGAGACCACTCACTGTTCATGAAAACTAAAAATGAAGCACGCTCCAGGAAAGCCAGGGAGAACCCCAGGCCCGAGCGCGGAGGCACCACCCTGGGGCGGGGGCAGGGCGGGCACCTCTCCAGCTGCCACGCGGGTTGTGCACCCTAGCTGCACCGGCAGCAGGGGCCGCGGAGGCAGGGGTGCACCACCAGGCTGAGGCCGCAGACTCACCTGCTTCCTGCGAGGGGTCCACACTTGGCTGCGCCGCCCGCACCGTCAGGGAGTGGAAGAGGACCCACAGGGAGCAGGGGAAGCCCCGCAAATGTGGCTCACTGCCCTGGCAGCCGACCCAGTTCACCTTCTTGGTAAGCACAGCACCCTAAGGCACACAGGCGAGCGTGAGCACGCAGAGGGGGGAAGAAGCCAGGAGGTGAGAAGAGGAGCTTCTAGGAGACTCCAAGGTCCCTCTCCTGGGCCAGCATGGGGAAGGTGGCATTTCCCTTCCTCAAAAGGAGCATCAGAAATGGAACCCAGACCCAGGTCAAGTCTCCTGATTATTCTAGCCTCAACCTCTTCATGTGCCTCGCAGGCTCTTTCCATTCCACAAGTCTGTCTGGCTTCTCCCTCTGCAGGGGCCCAGCGTCCACCCTGGAGAGGCCTTAGGTCATTTAACCTTAGTCTTTTTCTTGTTTAAAAATTCTTTAGGGTTAAAAAAAATTGTTTTAGAGACAGGGTCAGGGAGAGGAGAAAGAGAAGGAGCGAAACACTGGTTGCTCCTCATACGCACACCCACTGGGGACCAAACCCAAATCAGGCACGTGCCCTGACTGGCGAACAAACCAGCGACCTCTGGGTTTGTGGGCGGACAACCAATTCACTGGGCCAGAATGCTCGGGACTTACCCTCAGTTCATCCGCCAAACGGGGACAGTACCCACCTTCAACTCATGTTGGAGGACTGAGGAAGATAGGCACTAAGATATGCACGTAGACAGTGCAATCAATAGCAATTTATTAATTACTCATGGAAGGACCCAAACAAGATCACTGACCCCCTTCTGAATGCAAACTGGTGGAGGTCAGAGGTCAGTGTTGTGCCCCCCACCCCTACTCACAGAAGTGGGAGAGGAGCTTCCAAGGAGGCTGCCCAGACTCACCTCCTTCCTGCTTTCCAGTGCAGCTTGAAAGAAGCTGTAGGGAACTTTGTTCCTCTGCTGCTTCCTCAGCCAGTTGTTCATGGAGTGCAGGAAGTTCTGGACCAAGGGCTGGCCGGGGAAGTGCTGGGGGGGCGACAAGTGCCGGGTGGAGATGAGAAACCATCGCCAGAGGCCCCGGCCCGGGCAGGGGAAGGGCACAGGTGGGTGAGGCAGGGAAACGTTTTGCCCGACACGCACACATGGTTCCTCACCACCTAGGCTCTGGGGTACCTGGTGAGGAGAGGGGCTGTGTTGGGGAGAGGGGAGAAGCTGGAGGCCTCCTCCTGTCGAGGCTGGGGCTCCTGTGCTGACCCCTGACCATGCAGGGTTGGGGGCTGAGCGCCTGGTGGTCCCCCAGGGCTGCAGGGAGCCCTGGGCCACTGGGATCTCTCTTCAGGTGATCTTCCGATGAGCAGCTGACTTGCTGACTAACTGACCGCCTGGGCGAGGCTGACAAAAAGCCTTTCATTTGTATTCATTGGCTGCCCGTGGGGACAAGGCAGCACACGGGCTTCCAGCCAAGATCCCAATCTTGATGGTAACTCCCAGCAGTCTCTGAGGAACATGAAAAGCTGCTCTGACTATAAGTCAGCTCAAATCTGATTAGTATCAGCACTTTAAAACCACACAGACTCCAGGGAGGAGGACAGATATGTGTGTGTGCACACGTGTGCATGTGTGCACATGTCCAGGGCTGGAGCAGGAGAATGAGGGCAGGGATGGCAGAAGACAGGTCAGAGGACAACACTGAGAAGCCTGCAGTGGAAAATCTGAGCCAAGAAAACCATCCATGAGAAGAACGTTCCGGAGATGGGAATGATCACTAAACAGAAAACCCTGCACAGCTATCCAGTCTTCGTGGAAACCATTCCTTACCTAATCTTATCAAACCTCCTGGCCTGGACATGTCCCCAGAGGGAGAAGTGGCCAGAAAGAATCCTGGGCTTTGACACGCTCCCTCTTGGGCTCTCAGCACAAATTTACAGCTTCAAGTCAGCATCTGGCACGGACCTTCGCCCATCATCAGGACTTGGAACCTTCTGCCTTCTAAGGCCATGGTGTCAGGAAGAAGGATGAATTAAAGGGCTCTGAGCTACAGGGACTCACCCTCTCTGTTGGGAGCAGGGAAACCCTGGTGACCACACGCCACCCAGTGGCAGTCCTGCTAGCCACTTCATGTGAGAACAGGGAGCTCCCCGGCTGCAGTGGGGTGGGGAGGGTGGGAACCGGCAGGGCAGGGAAGGAGGGGTGGAAGCAGCAACCTCAGGCTGACCACCCTCAGGCCCTCCGTGCCCTGCGAGCACAGCAGGTTGAAGGCCTGCGTTACAGGACACATCAGATAGCCACGGGCTGGAGGGCCTGGGACAAGGTGCTTTACTCTCTGGGCCTTCATTTCCTCCCTGTGATGGGACACCCACCTGTGGAGTTTGTTCTGAGAAACGCAAATAAGTTAAAACGAAAACAGTGCTTTGCAGAGTCTGACACCCTGTTGGAGCTCAAGAAACGGCAGCTGCGGCCATCGTTACTACCCAGGAAGATGCTGCCCAAACAAGAGGGCTTGAGGCAGGACTCCCACAGGCCCACTCCTGGTCCTGCGTCGGCCTGGCTTCCCCCTCTCCAGAGGCCAGTCCATTCCTCTCTGAGGTGCTGGCCTCTGGTGGGGAGGGTCCTTCCCCCCAAACTCATTTCCAGCCCCTGCTGGGACCGGAAGCTCATCCATTGCCATCAGGTGGGTGCTGCTGAAGCCTCTGCCCGACCCCAGCATTTTCTGGGTCCCTTCTGCCCCTCACACTGGCTACAAACAGCCCCAAAGGGCCAAACAGGAAATGGCTTTGAGTGGCCCACAAGAAATAATTTCCCCGGACAATTCTTGCAGGGTGTGGTGGACTAAGCTGGGTGGAGGACTAGACTGGGTGGGACGTGTCCTCTTCATCTCTCTGAGTGACACCGGCATGTGTCAGGGAGGATGGCGCACACAGCCACTCAAGAACTTCTTCCTCTGATTCTTTGGTGCAACCACCGAAGGCCTCAGGCACTTGGGGACCTAGCAGCTCCCAGGGCCTCTGACGTATCAGGACGGGCTGCAGGGCAGGGCTCAGTCTGCTGGGACCCCTGGCAGGGGCTGAGGGCTGTCTTGCCTTAGATGGCAACAGCCCTCTGAGGTGAGCTCTGGGGACCCCACGGGTCCTTAGGGCGACCACACGTGCAAGCAAGCTGCAAGGCCAGGCTGGTGAGGTGGGCAGAGGGAACACACTGGAGGGCGGCTCCTAGGGAGAGGTGCAGGTCGCCCCGGAGGTGACAGCCCCAGCTGCCAGCAGAGCTGTGCCCAGAAACTCAGGTCTGTGGGTGCTGAGTGAGGCTCGGAAGGGGACCAGGGCCCGGATCTGACTCGGCAGCCCTGAGTGTCCAGAGCCGAGGGGCTGAGGTAGGGCACCTTGGCCTCAGACCTGGAAGCGGAAAGGAGGACACAGGGAGGAGCAGGAGGCAGGTGCAGAGGGAGGAGGCAGCCACATGTCCGCTTCACAGGGGAGCATGGTGCATGGCGAAAAGGGCACAGGGCCTGAGAGCTCGGTTCAAATCTCCATCCCACCTTCTGCTACTGGGGAGTGCAGGAGGCCTCGGGCCAGGCTCGAGCATCCTGGGTCCCTGAACTGGGGGCAACGCTCGCCACCCGGCAGCAAAGTTGGGAGCACACATCAGACCCTCAGTGCGTAGCAGCTACACCTCACAGCGTGGCCTCATGGGCGGGACACTGCTACGGAGGAAGGCAGGCCCAGCCAGGCCCTGGGTCAGGTTCTGCTCAGTGTTTGGGAGGGTGCAGAGGAGATTCAGAAAAGGCTTCCTTCCTTCACCGTGGTGTCTTTGGGCCCCACTTTCCCAGAGACCATGGCAGGGAGTGAGAGGCCACACTCCAGGCCACTGGGCGGCACACAACTCCAGCAGGCAGCGCACAGGCACAGAAGCAGCTGGGGAATCCCAGGACGCCCAGCCAGTCCTGCCCCGGCCCCTGCACAGGGCTGTCCCGGCACTGGGGGCTGGGGTGGGGCGTGGCTGCGACAGCAGGGTAGCAGCCCAGGTGGCCCAGGGCAGCGGTGGGGCCAGATGTCCAGCCAGACCGCGAGCTCCCAAGGCAGGGGCCGGGCTGACTCCACCAAGGCAGGCTGCGTGCCAACCCCTGGTGACGCTGCTTGGACAACGGGGAACAGGGACCGGGTCCTGCTCACCTGCGCCAACACCGCCATAAACTTCTTCAGGGCCACCAGGCGCTGCCCCTCCAGGATAGAAAACTTGCCCACTTCTACCCGCAGGATGTAGTGCAGTGCAGACTCCAGGTCAGCCATGTAGACCTTGGAGCTGAGGACCCAGAGGGAGACAGAGAGACAGGGGCATTAACCGAGGGGTGGGGCGGAAGGAGGTGCACACCCAGGGCTAAAGAGGGAGACTTGGGGAGGGGGGGTCGTGCCTACAAGGACAATCCTGGAGCCCTCTAAGTTGTCTCTTGGCTCTGCCAGTAACTGTGGCCTTGGGTATATTACTTAACTTCTCTGAGCCTTCCTGTGAGATGGGGATAATTAATTCCTCACTGGTAGGCCGCTGGGAGGGTTAAACAAAGGCACAAATGCACAACCCCCAGCAGCTCCTGGCATGGAGTAGGGTTCAGCCCCTGACCCTTGGGCCCAGGCCAGCCCGTTCTGTGACACACTGAAGGTGTTTTAATCAAGCCACCAGAAGATTTTTATTCTCCGTTCTGAACAAAGGCCCCAGGGAGAAGCGGAGAGACCAACAGGTACACCCATACAACACGACTCTGGGAAAGCTGGGCACAGCAGGGCGGGCTGGGGGGGACACAGTGCACATGCTGTTTGAGCTGCTGGACCTCAGGGGTCGGGCAGGGCTCCCCCATACCCCCAGGCTGACTCAGCCCCGAGGGCAGGCCACAGGCTCCAAGCGGGCTGCTCCGCCCTGTGCCCTGATGCTCACTTGGGGCTGGGCTCAGGGCTCTGATGGGAAGGGCCCCTTGAGGGCCGGCTGCTTCTCTAGCCACCTCCTAGGGCCTGAGTCCCTGCCTCCGTTCCCCAGGGAGCTGCCTCTTGGGCCAACTCCTTTCCTCTCTCGGTTTCAGTGGTCACACCACCCACAGTTGTAGGGAGCCAACAAGGTCAGCTAGCATGGTGGGCACTGTGACCACCTGCACTTGATTCTTGTGG
Source organism: Noctilio leporinus (assembly GCA_004026585.1). Taxonomy (NCBI): domain Eukaryota; kingdom Metazoa; phylum Chordata; class Mammalia; order Chiroptera; family Noctilionidae; genus Noctilio; species Noctilio leporinus. The sequence goes on along the minus strand of PVIW01003398.1, from coordinate 66,520 downwards.
CAAAGTCCCCTCTCCGCTCCACCGTGGCATCCTTAGGCCTCAGTTTACCTCTCCATCCTTGTGTTCTGCCTGAAGGAGTGACCCCATAGCCAAGAGAGAGAATGTATGCACAGAGGGTGGGTGCCCAGCACCCACCTGGCACACAAAGACAGTGTCAGCTATTACAATCTGAATGACTTCAATAATCATAATTTAAATGATCATAACCACCATTCAAACTCTTTAGTCTCTTTCCTTCTCTCCTGGTTTACTAAAACTCTCTCCATGAGCACTTTCCCCCCTTCAAGTCCCTCAGGCTGGGCTGCAAATCCCTTCCAGAAATCAGATGGCTTTCCTCCAGTTCTCTTGTGCGGCTCCATGCTCGCTGGTCAGCTAAGCCCACTGGACGCTGCTGTGTGCCGGCACAAGGGGGTACGGCCTTGTCTCCTCACCCAAAAGCAGGGATCCCACCCCAAGAGCAGAGTCTTGGCACCTTGGAGGGAACAGGAGCCTTCTTCACAGCTGTGCACAGACACAGGCTCCCTCAAACAGGAGCAGGCTCCCTGGCACCAGGTCTTCAGGTGAAGCTGGGTGCCTTCCTGGAAGGGGTGGTGTGAGGAGCTGTGTGGGCAGGGATTGTGCTGCCCGGTGCGATCTGGACGCCCCCTGCCTAGCCCCCAGCAGGCACTCAGAACTACTTGCTGAGGAAACCACCGCTTGAGCAGGAAGCTGGTTTGGAGGCCACACGTTGTCATTCCAAGCCGATTCCACTCGTTTGTGAGTATAGTTACGCTTAAGGAGTTCGGGCATTGGGAAGTATTCATTCCATCAAGAAGGACGTGAGGCACCTTCCACAGTGGGAGGCACCTGCCACCCCCACAATCCAGGGCTCTCCTGGGCACGGCTGGCAGCTAGGGCCCCCAAAGGCCAAGGCCAGCCCTTAGGGGCTCTGGGCTCGGCATGGCATGTGCTCAGCCCGTGAGCAGGGACAGTGTGGCATGAAGGGGGCATCTGTGAGCAGAGGGAAGGGTGGGGTGGGGAAGGGCTGAGGAAAACTGAGTGTGGTCTTACCGGTCTGCAACTTTCCACACGGTGGGAGCTACCGTATTAGCCGTGGTGGGCGCCACGGTGACCTGGGCAGCCTCCCGCATGGCTCCAGAAAACCTCTGCAGGTACGTGGTGTAGAAGGACCTGGACTCCATAAGCCTGCGAGGGCAGAGTGCCAGAGGTGAGCCAGTGAGAGAAGCGGGACCCCGGGCCAGCTCACATCGGGAGAGCAGGCAGGGGACATAAACCTTTCTTAAAAATACGTGAACCTGGTTCAGCCTTATCCTCAGCAGGGTCCAAACCAGGGCACCCGTGCCGCACCGCAGTCTTTCAGTTCACTGCTCGCTGGGGAAGCCAGTCCAGGCCCGAAGCCCACCTGGAAAAGCCGCTCACCTGCCCTGCAGGGGCTGGGAAGAGCACCTCTGGGGACAGGGTGACAACCTTCCCCCGAACCAAAAGGCGCAACGGGGCCGCTGGCCTCTCAAGCTGCCGCTCCCAAGCTGGCCCTGAGGTTCCAGAGGGGACAGAGCCCCCAAGAAGTCAAGGGAGTTTAACATGCCATTAAAAAAAAAATTGCAATAGCAGTAAAAAAACACTGAAAATCTCAAGTCCTTTTTATAATCCCCTTGATTTCTTTCCCTCTCATAATAGAGGGGCGTCCTCAAGGGCAGGAGGCGCCTCCTGGTCAGGCCCTGAGGAGCGAGGGACGCGAGGATGTGCGGCAGTGGGACGGGCCCCCGGGGGAGCCAGCCCGGGAAGCATCACTTTCCCCTCCGCCGTCCCGGCCCGATGTTTATCCATGAGCAGATGGCTAGGAAGCAGCATCCTCACAAACAATTTTCTCCTCCACCAACTCCCAGTGAGGAAACAATGCCGCCTCTCCCCGCCAGGGCCCGCACTTTCGGGGCCCGTGCAGGAGGTGAGCCCGCACCCCCCGTGGCCATAGGCCCCTTCCCCCGGCAGAACGCTCTGACAAGGTCTGGCCCAGGCTGCCTGGTGAGCGGGTGGCCGGGTCCAGCAGCCACCCTGTCCAGCCTCAGGGCAAGGTGGCGCTAATAACCCAGAGGAGCAGCTCACTGGGCACCTCCGGCCCTCGAGCTGCCGGCAGGGCCGTGCCAACATCAATCATCTGCCCAGGGAGGACACTGAGCACCATCTGGCGCCATTTAACGGGCTATTCAGCAGCGGGAGCCTGACAGGGGGCTGCGGCTGGCCTGATTGTTTTCTCTTGGCATTTTGGAACTGGCTATTGTCTGGCTCCTAATGAACTTTTCTGCAATTAGAAAACCAAAGGGAGGGAGGGTCAGACATATCTGAGTGCGTGCCAGGCCTGCAGCCTGCCAACGAGTCTGTCTGAACAGAGGTGGACAGGGAGCAGGGCCAGGGCTGCAGTGGGGATGGGGTCCAAGCAACAAGCTGGGTGCGCCAGGGGCTGAGGCAGGACTCCTGGGCCCAGGCTGCAGACACTGCCCTGGGCCCCACAGCAGACCGCTTCTCCTGCAGGGGGTGCTCCTCTCCTGCCCCTGGGCTCCCCAGCAGCTTCGCAGGAGAAAGGACCCACCACCCCTATGAAGAGCCTGCAGGCTCTCTGAGCAGAGAGGATGGGCACAGGGAGGGAGGAGGGGGGCAGAGACACTCCACTCACACTGGGACTCGGGAGACTGAGCCGTTCCGAAACAGCAGGTAACAGGATGGAAAGTCGGTGACACCAAACTTGCTCACCACGTCGTCCTCTGTGCTCAGGACCCTGCGCACCGCGATGCCTTTGCGCTGGGACAGGTCCAGAATCACCTGCAGGAATGGTCAGACATCAGGGGCCACGCCACCAGGCAGAGGGAGCCCTGGGCAGGCACCGGTGACAGTGCTCCATCCTCGCTAACCCTTTTGAGTAACAGGCTACTGTGATGAGTCGGTATCTCGGGCCACCACCACGTCCACCCCACAGGTGACCACAGCGAAACAGTGCTGACATGGAGGGGCCTTGGAACATTTTGACTCTTCCGGGACGGTCCCAATTTAGTATCATTTTCTCCCCAATGAAAGCAACTTGTAAAAAGCCTAATAAAATGTGGGTTCACTTTACTCTTATGTTTTCAAGGTTTTCTATCTACATTCCAAGTCAGAAAAACATACTGAGTCAGTCACAGTGATTTTATTTAGTAAGAACTAGGAAGGGGGAAAAGAATAGTAGCTAACATTTATTGAGCATGAATTACATGCTGCATCTAGATGGCTTCACTTCAGCTTCAAAACAACACCATGCAGCAGGCGCTGCCTTGGTCTGAATCCTGGCCCACCAGCTAACCCTCTCCCTGACTCAACCTTCCAACTTGCAGAATTCTAACAACAATACCAACCTGAATGGGTTAATTTTCTACAAAAGTTCATGAAAATGACTAGCAAATAGTAGGTACCTAAGTATTCATTCAAAAACACAAAACTACCATAGATGAAGAAACAGAGGCTTAGAGGGGAAATCGTGTTTGCCAGTCACGCAGCAGGAGGTGCTTGACCTGGACCATGCACATCCCAGTCCAGTCTGGCTCCACAGCCCGGGCCCCCGGCCCCTGGGCCTGCCTCCTACTCTCCAACTATCCCTGGAAACCTCTGCACAGACACAGTCAGCAGGGGTCCCTGGCCCTGGTTACTCTGGAGATTTGGGGGGAAAGAGGGAAGAGCTGATTCCAAAGAACATTTATCCATCATTTCTTTGTAACAGGCATGACTCCAGGGTCCTAGGAGGGTCAGGCACTCCTCAGCAAAGCTCTGGGCCCCTTCTCACCTCCCTGAGTCTCCCCACTCAGGGCTAAGGGGCCTGGGGACAGCACAGAGCTTGATGAGTTTCGGGGGAAAGCCACTCAGGGCCAATAGTGGTGTTTCATTTCATGCCCACGCTCATGTCACTTCTGCCCCCTTGCACTGCCTTCGAGTTTCTCCCATGTGCTGGCCTGTCTTGCCTTTGCGTCTGAGAGAAGCCCACACTTGGCCTGGAGAGGTCCACGAGCTGGCAGTGGAAAGGACAGTGCCTGCACTAGGCCAGGACACTGGATCTCTGAACAGCACCTGCCAACTGCCAGCTACTCATCCAGGCCTCTTGCCTGAACTGCCTCACTTGACTTTTCCAACAATACTCTGAAGAGAAAGAATCATCACTACCTTACAGACAGGCACGTGGGGTTCAGAAAAGTTGTGTAAGTTGATCATGATGTATTATATAAGTGACGGGGTGGAACTCCTGCCTGGTTCTCTACCTGCCTCACCTTATGGTAGGGACCCTATTTCCTCATAAGGGGCTGGATGATCTGATATTACCTCCCTCCCCATTTTTCAAATCCACAAGGATAAGAGGAGGGTCAGGGTGGAAACAACACAGCTCTGGAAGTAGACAGCTGATTCACAGTTCTGTTCCACTGGCTGTGTAATCTTCAACATGTTACATGGTCATCTTTGTTAACCATGAAGACTAACAACTAATCCAATGCCCCATAAATAGCAGGTTTTATCAAATTTGGTTTCAATAAAGGCGATAAAAACAGACACAGGACCTGCAGCGCACAGCGGAGTCAGTAACAGTGTATTAACTTGTACGGTGACAGATGGTAACTACTTATTGTGATTATTTTGAAATGTAGACACACGTCAAATCACTATGTTGTATACCTGAAACTAACATAATATTGCATGCCAGTTATATTTCAATTTAAAAGAGAAAAATACATACAAGGTACAAAGGTTTTTAAACAGAAAGATCCAGTTCCTGCATTTTCCATTTCTCCCAGCAGGGGTCAGGCCTGCGCTGGGCTCAGGGTGCACATGACAGAGACCCCAGAATTTGCGGGACCAGCCCTGCTCCTGCACCCACTGGGCTCTCTTCCAAGGTCTATCCAGGAGTGAAGTGACACAGGCCCTGAGCTCACCTCTCTCCCCAGGTAGGAGCCTTCCTTTTCAAAGATCAGGGCCAGGTAGTCTTCATCGTTTCTCGCAAAGAACCCGTTAATCTCCTCCAGCCTGCAAGAGACAAGGCTGGCAGTCACCTCGCAGGCCAGCAACACCAGCAGACACAGTGCTGCAAGCACAGCCCACGGCCCTCCGCTCCTCTAGCTTCATGGAAGTGCCCTGCCTGCCCTCCAGTGGGAGTGAGATAAAGCCCTTGTCTCCAAGGATGGTGCCCCTTCCCTAACTCTGGGTCTTCCTCTCACCCACCCACATGATGTGCTTTGCCATCCTGTCTCCTTAAGAGTCAGAGGAGTGTAGGAGGTGGTCTGGGGTCGAGGACTGGGAAGGGACATGGGGTGACCACTTGTCGCTCTGTTCCGGCTCAGGCTCAGGGTTAGAGAACATGGATTTTGTTGGCCGGGTACAAGAGCCCATGGAAGCTATCTAATCCAACCTCCTTGTTTTATGATAAAACTGAGGCCCAGAGCATAGGTAGAAATTCAAAAAGTGACAAATTGTAATATGCCCCCCAAATCAAAGAATTAAGATATCAACTGTTTTTGTAACTCAAAGCTTCAACAGAAATTAAGTGTGTACTACAAAAATGGTTGGTCTCCTTACTCTACTTAAAAGCAGAACATCACACTTGCTTAAGAGGCCAGCAGCTGAGGTGGTCTTGGAGCACCATGCCTTCCTTTTACCCCCAACCAAATGACCTAGCTTCCTCTGCCGGGCCGGTGAGGTAGTGGGGTTCCCTCTAAGCAGGAGGCACACTGGGGCCACTGACAGCACGAACGGACCAGCCAAGGTAGGGGGCAGGGTGTACCCCAGTCATGGATGAAGAGGCATCCGCTCTGGCTCCCACCTCTGGCATCTCCGTTTGTGCTATCTGCCCACCTGCACCCTGCTCCCCCTTTCCTCTTCCACTTCTCAGCAACCCATCTTTCACTGGCTCACACCCCTCATGGCCCACTTTCAGCACCTCCTTGTCTTAGAAAAGAGGCCATCCTGGAAGCCTGCCCTGCAGGTGGATACAGGACACCAGCCACCGTGCAGCACAGGAAGCAGTCAAACCCCAATCCCAGTCACAACATCCCTCAGAAAAAATGACCACATACACCTTCACTTTCCAGAGAGGCGACTTTCCTCTGCCCAGCCCCCCACCCCCTTTTCCCTTAAATGGTCCTTGAACACACCCCTCCCCCCTCAGTCTCCCAGTTGCCCTCTGGGTTAGGTCATCTGAAATTCTGCAGTGCCTCCAAATGTTCCTGTGCACAGGTGTGAGAAGCAGAAGCAGGTTATGACCCAGAAAGCCCCCACCCCTTTTCCTTCTTGCGTAGCAGGATAGGTCCATGCACCTGCCAATCAGCCTCAGCAAGCCAGGGCTCCTGGGCAGGCCCTCCAGGAACAGGCAGACCTCCATCCCACTGAAATGTTTACCCCAAAGGCAACAGGAAGAACCAACCTGGGTCCCCTTCTCCCATGCTGTCCCACTACCCTCTCACCCCTAGGCCTATGATCCTGGCCCACACCGTACCCAGCCTGCCCTAGCCCCCCATACCTGGTAGGTTCCAGTGGGGGACAGGCCGGGGGCCACGTGACTGTATGGGTCTCCAGGGCATCAATGAGCCTCTCCCGCAGCGTCTGCACATTAGCACCAGCCACTAGAAATGAAGACAGACAGCAGGGACGTGAAGCAAGCCAAAGGGATTGTGCCCACTTCACTCACAGAACCAAAGGACCCAGGGCTGCCAGTTCTGAGAGAAACGGAGTGGTCAGTGCTCCTCTGTACTCACAGCCCAGAGCTATGCTGGGGATCCTCCCTTGGGCGGCAGGAAAGAGTCCCCCAGGCCTAGGCCCAGGAGGGTTCCCCCAGGGGCTGTCTGGTTTGCTCCTTTGGCTGCCAACCCCTGGCATTAAGGGTGATTCTGGGAACATGGTGACTCTCCCTGCTCCTAGGACCCTGGTTGGACCAACCGGAGGGGCTGGTCAGCCTCACTTTCCAAAGGCATCTCCCAGTCTGACCAAGGAGGACGGTCAGGAAAACAGCAGCTGGGCGGCCGGCCGGGGAGCTCATGGCTCTGCAGACGTCCCTGTGCTTACCCGGGGAAAGAGGGAGGCAGGGAGAGGAAGGTGCTGCAATACCCACAGGCCAACGCCAGCCAGGACACCTACCTGACATTGTCGTTCCTGTGCCAGTCTTGGAAAAGGCTTTGAAGAACTGAAACAAACACACGGGCAAGAGTCAGCAACTCGTGTGGCCAGCGCATGACACAGGCCCCTGGAGCTGTGTGCCAACCAGCTGCCTTGTGCACCGGGGCTCTGGGCAAAGAACCTGGCTTTGGTGAGTCTCAGTTTCTCCACGTGGAGAAGCAGAATGGGGAGGGTTTTGCTCCTGGGGCTGGACTCGGGCTCCTTTCCCCACTGTCCTCGCACCTGGTCCCAACCGCACAGCCCTGAGGGCTGAGGGCAGCTGGACACGGCTGCCCATACACTTGACAGGAGATGGGCTGTTTCCACAAAGTCCCAGAGCCAGCATGGAGCGGCTGGAAAGTATTTATTATGTGAATAAATGTAAAAATCACTGCTTTTTCCCTTACAGACCCATCTGAAGAAATAACGTGAAGCCATTTCAAACACCCCCTCCCCCCGCAAAACGTTAAGGGGCTGGGAAGCTGCTGCCTCTGTCCACACAGAAGTGCCAGCCTGGCTCCACAGACGCTGCCCACCCTGGAGGGTGGGCCTGAGCCCCTGAGGACACAGTCTCGTTCTAGGCAGACCAGCCTCACGCACAGCCTTGCCCCTTCCCCATTTACAGGACACTCCGGGCCCAAGCTACACTCCTTGGAAGACAGCTCCTCAGAATCTGGGCTGCTGCCCAAGCAGTGAGGGAGGTGCCCGAGCACTGGCCGAGCTCCCAGGCTCAGGAGGGGACAGAGCTGACAGCCAGCCACTTGACTGTCTGTCGAAGAGCCCACACCTGGGAAGAGGACTCCTCCTGAGGTCCTGCACCTCAGGGCCACTTGAACTGCCTCTGCCCTCAACCGCATGGCCTTCTGGCCTTGTCCCAAGCTGGTGGCTGGGTGCAGGCCCTAGGGTCCACCAGACCTGGGTACGTGGGTGGCCTAGCTCTGCTGCACCCTGGCTGTGTGACCTCGGGCAATCATTAACCCCTCTCAGCCACCTCATCTTTCTTTTTAATTTTTATTGTTTTTAGAGAGAGGGGAAAGGAGAGAGGCAGAGAGGAAGAGAGATATCAGTGTATGGTTGCCCTCCACCTGCCTCCAGCCATGGACCTGGCTGGAAACCTGGCTTGCAACCTGGTTATGTGCCCTGGCTGGGAATCGAACCAGCGACCTTTGGGTTTGCAGGCCAGCACCTTATCCACTGTGCCTCCAGCCAGGGCCCACTTCATCCTAACACGAGGACGATACCATCTACTGTGAGGAACTGCTATGAGGAGTCAATGAAAATGCACCCGAAGTGCTTAGCATGGTGCTCAATACATACAGTAGGGGGTCACTAAATAGTAGCTGCATCTGCATCATCATCATCATCCCCCCTTCCCCTGATCCTACCTCTTAAACACTAGGAAACACAGATCACCTGGCGCTTGTTCCAGCCATTTATTTGTAGGCAGAAAACTCAAATCCTGAGGCCACCTGCCCCCTCTCTCACTTGAGGGACCAAGGTGCAGAGAAGCTGCCCATCTCCCCGACTCCCTTCCCTGCTCCCGGGATGTTACCTGAGCCTAACACTGTTCACCACGTTATTCTCCCTCTTTCTACAGCATTGATACGAACTTTCATGCTGGGTGAAAACCACCCACTGGTACATGACACACACATATATGTATTTATAATGGAGTTCTCTGCAGCAATTGAACATGTTTGGAGTTAACAAAATCATGTGTTAGCTAATACTCGTAAAAATGATCACAACTATCTTGGACTATGACATGAGATCAAAGAGAAAAAAGCCCATGAAGGCATTTATGGACTGACACTGTTTCTCGGACACAAAATAAAAAATGCACCTCTTTGCGGTTTGCTTTGCTCACAAATCCTGTCCCAGCGGATGCACGTGACAGCGGCAGGTGCCCACGGTGATGGCGCCCATTTACGCAGGCAGAACAGACCTGGACTTGTCCCACAGGCAGATGCACTCCTGACATCGAGAGCCCTGACACCAGGTGGCTTTCCCAGGCCACAGCTGCCATTTCAGTTACTGCAGAGTAACTCGGTAACTCTTCCTCATCAACAGCGGGTCACCTAGGTACTTACTAAAAGAGGCGGGTGTTACAGCCATCAAAAGGCTGCCTCAATTATAATGCTGTGCACATGAAATTTATTACTATTACATACCAGAGTTACCTAAAAGAGAAAAAAACAGGCAGCCTCCCAAACCTTCTGAAGACCCCAGCTGTGGGCAGCATGGAGTCGGACAGGAGCCTCAGCTAGTGAGGGAAAGCTGGAGAGATGCAGGGACTCCAAAAGCTGCCCCCCATGTGGGGCAGGGCTACAGGAAGGCCCCCACCTCCTTCAAGTTACCTCTGCTCTCACCCAGAACTATGTCACCGGCCCAGTGTCACTCCCACACCTCGTACTCTCTAGCAACGTTTTTCCTATCAATCAATCTCTTCTTTCCCTTTTTCTGCCAGCTCCCCCACTATGCCTACAAATAGATGCAAATCCAATCAAAGTTCTGTTTTTAAAGACGGGATGGGATGGGAAACAGAATAGGAACAGAGAGTAGCTTCCTTCTCATTCCAGTTCTCCCCCTGCCTGGTCCCCTGTGCGGCAAAATATGCCAAATGGAATCTGCTTCACTTTAGCTTCCTTTCTCTCTCATGCCCGTGACCAGCCAGCTGTGGTGTATGAGCCCACCACTCGGCCAACGACCACCTTGGCCAGTCCAATGGCCCCTCACTCTGCTGTGTCTGAGGGCATCTGCCTGCTTGTCCCCATGGCCAGGGTTTGCTGTTTTTTGCATGTGTACCACATTTTCCTGACACTCTCCTTTGCCTTCACATTGTCACCCTCCCCTGGTTTGCTGGACACTGACCAGGCTTTCCTGGCCACCTTCATGCTCCTCGCCCTTGACCCTTGTCCCAGGCCCACAGCCTTCGCCACCTCCTACCTGCACTCTCTCCTATAGCTATGTCAGATGGTGACCCTCTTTGGCTTCAACAACCCAGGGAGGCACAGTCACAAATGTCATAAGCAAGGGGCTTCTGAAGGAATGAATGAATGAGCGAAGGAACAAACCTATTGCTTGTCCTCTTGCCAATGTCATCACTTCATCTTAATGACTGGCTATCTGGTCCCACTGTCTCAGGTTGTTTCCTCCTGGTGCCACACGGGTGTGGGGGCAATACCCCCATTCCAGGGTTCTTACCTCACCAGTGACCCTCCTCCTCCTCGCTGTGGCCCTGACCACAACCCCATACAGTCCATCCACAAGTTCTGTGGACTTGACTTTGTCACATGGCTTCAGCAGTCCCCTGGACCCACTGCCTTGTCTAGCCCAGGGCCTGCGGTAGCAGTCCCTGCCTGTCCTCACACCATGCTCAGTCTTCTCATTCTGCAGTCAGCTTCCTCGCTGCTGCCTTGCTTACTTCTTTAGGCTTCATTCTGACCTGATCATGTCATTCCTCATTCCTCATTCCTCAAAACTCCTCCATGACTCCCCATTGCCAGTGAATCACGTCCACGCTCACCACATTTGGGGCCTTCCAGGACCTGCCCGCAACTTACCTCCCAACGCGCCCCCAGCCACTCCCTACGCTTCAGCCACAAAGGACTTTGACTTGCACTGCTTTCCACCCACCGGGCTACCCACCTCCCTGCGGGGGGCGGGGGGGCACCAGCTAGAGTCTGCTCGTCCCTACCAGCCCACGGCCCTGGCACTCAGTACTCCTGAGACATGGGAGTACTCAGAAGATATCTGTTCAGTAAAACTGAGAATCTCTGTCCTTGGATCATCTTGGAAGCGCATGTATAAGTCACAATAAAATCTAGTCAGGACACATTTTTGTGCTCTTATTAAGCCAGCTGTGGGAGGCGTGTGCGCAACCTAAGGAAAATGACCACGACGCCTGGGAAACAGGCAATTAGAACTTAGCAGAGTCTGTTTTTCTCTGGGAACAGTCAACACACGGTCCCTTTCCTTCGTTCACTCTACACGGGCTCATCTACCTTCCTCTGCCGTGGGCCCCTGGGAGGCCTCCGCCTCTCCCAGGGGCAGGAGACCCGCTGGCCCCGCAGATCCTCAGCAGCCTAACTGGAGCCACGGCCGGGGCCGAGCAGGGCTGAGGCACGAGCACGCTCCAGTGGCAGCACCAATGGCACGGGAGCCAAGCTTTTAGAACAAGTTTTTAAAAAGATGCCCCAGTCTCCAAAGATCCCACGAAGACCTGCCAGCTTCCCCATCCCTGCGCTGTGGACAGGAGTGGAGGAGACAGGTGGCAGGGAGAGGGCATGGGGCTCCTGAGAACGAGTCTCGGGTGACATCTGAGTCCTGTCCCCTTCCCTGACATCTCACCCTCCAGCAAGAGCCACATGCGGCAACAGCCCCGCCGCTGGGAGTCCCACCAGTGCCCACACTCCCAGCCTTGAATGCAGGGCACCACCAGGACTGGGCTCAGCCCTGCACTGGAGCCTCCGCTTTAGCCAGACGAGTCTTCTCAGCACAACACCCTCCCCAGGGGCCCTGGCTCTCACCTGCCACCCTGCCCACCAGCCCTGTCTCCTAGACAAACCCCCTCTGTCCTGCAGCACCACGCAGAAGCTCCGCTCCCACAAGAAATGCTCTCCAATGCTCAGGGGAAGAGCTCCGGAGCCCACTCACTGCCTGTCCCCTGGCTGGCATGCCCCGCGTGCAGGCAGACACACCCTTCGTGCTGTTTCTCTCCCGTGTCTGGCCACGGCTCCTATGTCTGGCTCCTCCCAGGGTGGTGAACACAGTGCTGGGCACCCAGCAGCTGCTGATGTAGTGCCCCAGGGGGGCCCCAAGAGCCCCTGGGGCAACGGGCTGGAACACAGCTCTGTAGTGGACGCCAAGTAACATCGTAACATCACTTGGCACTCCAGCACCTTCTCCCATTAAGGTCTTTCACAGTTGCAGCAATCCCCTTAGGTAGGTAGATACTATCATCCCACGTTTACTGACAGGGACACTGAGGCTGTAGCTGGGGTTCCACGACTTCCCCAGTCACGTACAGTAAGCCGTGGAGCCAGGATCGAAACCACCATCAATTATCACCCCACAATCTTGCCAAAAAGAAACTTTGGTGCCCACCCACCCCAATGCTGCTGGCTCCTATAATCTTGATCTCAGTCAGGTCTCTGGCCGTAGTGGGCCCAGGTCCATTACCCGCTGAGGGGCACCCCTGTGGCCAATAGCAAAGCCTTTCCCCCCAGAAGTCCCAGCCCCCAGGTCCCCAAGCACCGCCCAGAACCTGCTGCAAACCTGTCCCTCCCTGCACTGTTGTTTTCCTCCAGCTGGGCACCTGCTCCAGTCTGATGGGCCCTGACACAGCTGGCCCGCCCTGCAGGGCCAGGTGTTTGCTAAACAGGCTGGGCTGGTGGAGGCTCACTGTCAGCTCATGGTGACAAAGGGCAAGAGGCAGAGGAAAGGGACAATAACATATGTCACTGGGGGTGGTGGGTGGCTAGACTCTTGCGTGGGCCTGTCCCCATTACCCCAGCAACTCTCTCTTCCCCTATTCGACACCTGTCCTTATCTTGAGCTCTCTCAGCCTTTAAGGTAGGTATGAGGACAGGCTCCAGTGTCCAGGTGGCAGGAGACGGAAACAGGGCCATCGCTGGCCTTGCAGCAGCTCTCAGCGGGCCAGAATCTCTGCAGACCGGGACTCTGTTGGAGTAGAGTTTTCCAAACACTGGAAGTGATCTAGTAGCCAGCTGTAGAATCAGTTTAGTGAGTTACAATATTTAAAAGAAATAAATAGAGCAGAAAGCATCAGCGTGTGTAGCACTGAGTAGGCATACTGTTTCCCGAAACATCTGTTTCAGTGGCACTGGAGGCCAGCGTCTGTAAATGTGCGCTCCTTACATAGACCACTGTGACTTCTGAAAGCCTCTGCACAGGGCTTGAGGGCACAGACCCCCTGGCACCCTGAACTCGGGTCCTGAGGTCAGAGCATCCGGAGCTCCCGGCCGCTGAAACGGGCCTGCAGGCTCCTCAGGAGAGACCAGGAGGTCACAGCTTTGTCTCTGGGGCTCTTAAGAAATGGATAAATGACGACAGGCCTGGCTCACACGGTGCTGCCCGTGTGGAGGCAGGGGAAGGCCTCTCCCACAGCAGGCCGGGCGGCTCGGCAAGTGATTACTCACCAAAGGCATTTGCCTACACGCGCTGCGTGACCTGGGCAGGCACCAGGGAGCTCCGTGACTGTGGCTGCGTGGCCGCCGCCTGCACACCTGAGTCCCAGCCCCTCCCAGGCAGAGACAGAAAGGCTCACTTGCCAGGTGACCTGACCTGACCACAGGGTAGGGCAGCACCCTGTACTGAGCCCACCCCATACCCTGTAGGAGAACAGCCTGCACACAATGACTCCCTGGGGCCACACTGGTCTTTCCACCTCTGCGCTGCCTCTCAGGGCTGCTCACCCTGGCTCAGCAAAAAGGACATAGTCACATATCTCGGGGCCATGGCCCTGCCAGGAAGGTCTTTTAATTTGAAAGGAGCGATTTATAATCTCCCCATTGCCACCTCTAAATGGCAGGGCCAGAGCTGTTCTCCATGCTGTTTCCTGCACCAATGTAGGAGGCGGCTCAAAAAGGCTGTGGAAGCCTTGAACCTAGCAGGACCTTGCTGGGCACGAGGAAAGAAAGGTCATGTGGAGTTGGAGCTGGACCCTGCAGGAGCCCGGGGCCTGGCCTGCCAGACTGATTCTTCTGGAGGAATTAGGTTGAGCTATGGCTCAGCTTCTGTTTGGAATTTAAATCCCCAAGCCCAGGGGTAGCTCGATGTGGGGACAATGGTTGGCCTTGCAGGTTTCAAAGGCATTTTGTGATTAGTGACTTTTAGAAGAAACTGCTTTTCTAGATGCAGTTGGTGGGAAGAGGCAAAGGCTGGGGTCTGGAGCCTCAGCTGGAGCTCGGGAGGGGTCCTGGGGTGTGGACAGCTTTGCTGCTTGGGACATGCTCAGATGCTTCCCCTGGAAGTTGCTCAGATGTCCCTTAAGCTGCCCATGCCCCACGGTGGGCAGGGTGGCTGGCAGGGCCTGAGCCCCAGTTTAGAGGGCTGGTCAGACCTCCAGTGAGAGGGGGTCAGGAGCGAGAGAGGCTGGGAAGAGGCCCCTGGGAGCTCTCACCCCAACACACCCCCAAACAACCCCCTTCCCTTCTAAAGGAGAGAACTTGCTAGAATGAAGGAGCCTCCCAACACACACCCCTTTCTGCCTTTAGAACAGGTGTGTCTCCGAACAAAGGGACAACACTCTAGGGGCTGAGGTTTAAGCAGACTGGGAGCATCACAGAAGCCCCCAGAGCTGGGCAGACACCCAGCACTTGGCCCTACGCCCCCACCCCTGCCCTGCACCCCACTCAAGTCACACACCCGCACAGTCGGGAAGCCGGGGATGTTGAAGTCTCGGCAGACTGCACTGTTGGTCTCGTCAGCACAGTCCAGGGCAGCAAGGTTCAGCACTGGCCTCCAGTCTGAAAGGACAGGGACAGCAGGTCAGGAAAAGGGCTGGCACCTCTGCCTGCTCACCTCCCCCATGCAACACTCCCCAACCCCCATCCCACCCCCCCCAAAGTTTTTATGAGAAAGGTCTCCCCTTCCTCAGGAAAGGACCTCTGATAGAGTCTGGTTAGTCTGCATTTAGCCTGTACTTGGACACAGTTAAACAGCACAAGCAGTGGCATCTTGTAATGGTACCTGTGTTCCCTCTAATGGGGGTGGAGGGCTCAAGAGAAACAGCCCTCCAGGGAAAAGCCTTGGCTCCTCCTGTCCCCTCCGCCCTCTAGAGAGGACCAGTTTCAGAACAGAAAGCATCCCTCAGGAAGCCTGGAGTTCCTGCAATGGGAGGAACTGATGCTCAGCCCAGCTCGGGTGGGTGGGACACAGAAAACAAATGCATCTACCAGGCAGGGCTCTTGAGCTCAGATTCAAGGTCAAGGTGGCCCTTAAACAACCACCACAGTTTCAACTGGAAGGCAAGACACACACATGTGAAGCCACAGGAATGGTGAGGTGGTGGCGGGCCAGTGACATGTGTTACAGAGCCCTAAAGGAGCGTGGACACAGAAGAGACCAGCCCTGGGGACCCACATGGGTCTGGCAGGAAAGGAGGAAATTGAGTGGAACCCTGACAGCCAGTCAAGTTGACCGTCTGAGCAACTGGAGAAGCGGGTGGCAGGCTGTGAGGGGCCCCTCGGAGACCAGGCACCACAGGGAGGCAGGCCGGGGCCAGTGTGCGTGCCTGGAGAGCTTGGGGCTGACCCCCTGGCACCCTGCAGCCCCTGGCTTCTCTGGCAGATGAGTGAGGAAGGAAGCCTGCCTGGTGGCGCCCATGCTCCCCAGGGCGTCCTACCCCTCCCATCTGCAGTACAAGCTAAAGTGGTAGGTGGAGGACCCAAGGCTCAGGGCCCTGCTTACAAGCCCGTCCATCCCTCCATCTCTTCTTATTTTTGCGTCCTCAGTCCTCACTGCCTGGCTTCCCCACTGCCTGGCACACAGCAAGTGCTCAGTGACTGCTGAATGAGTACATGGCCAACCCAGGCCAGTAGCGGCTCGCAGCTGCTCCAGTGCAGGGACATCTGCTCTTGGCCTCAGAGTATATATATCCTGAGGGTCAGGTTAGGGGTGAGGTTAATGCCAGTCACCTGCAAACGCAAGCGAGAAGAGCTGCCCAGGTGCAAGGTTTTGCCCTGGATCTCAGGAAAGAGGAAGGGCCTGGGCCTTTATTCTGTGTGCCCCTCCCCAGTCACCCACCCAAGTAGGCACTCTGTTCTGCATCTGAAGCTCTGGTCACTGTCTGGGGAGACCCACAGTAGGGTACAGCCCAGCTGTGCTCTAAAGAGCCCGAGTGAATTAGGCCTGAGGGCAGGGGAGAGGCGATTTCACATCCTTCTACCACCAAGGCCCAAGGAGAAACCAAGGACCTCAGGCGTTCACTGCTCCTGCTCCTCTCCAAGAATACAAAAGTCACCACCTCTCGGGTCAAAGCCAGCGCCCACTGCCCACTGTGGCATGGAGACACCACAGGAATGGGGGAGGGGGGGCGCAGAGAAAAGAAAGCTGGCCTTCAGAGAGTACCCAGGTGACCTTACTGGAGGTGGCTGTCATTTCCCCACTTTACAAACAAGGACAGGGACTGAGAGGCCTCCAGGCTCCCTGGCTCACCTTGCCAGGGTCAGGATGCCACCTCTGTACTTCTGCTGTCTGCTCAATCACCTTGCAGGAGAGACAGAGAGCCGACAGGGCTCTGTCTTCTGACGCCACCCCATTCTCCATAACTCACACGGTCAGTACCACAGACTCGGCTCTGACTCAGATGAGGGTGACGTTACATCAGGGGTCCCCAACCCCCGGTGCCTGTTAGGAGGTGAGTGGCAGGTGAGCAAGGGAAGCGTCATCTGTATTTACAGCCTCGCCCCATCGCTTGCACCACGGCCTGAGCTCAGCCTCCTGTCAGATCTGCAGCAGCACTTGATCCTCACAGGCGTGCAAACTCTACTGGGAACTGCACGTGCAGGGGATCTAGGCTGAGCGCTCCCATGAGAGCTCATGCCCGATGATCAGAGGAGGAGCTGAGGTGGTGATGCTAGCGCTGGGGCAGCTGCAAATACAGGTCATCAGCGGCAGGGGTTGACTGCACAGAGACCAAAATCAACCAACTGCTAGCAGACTCATGTCAAAACCTATCAGCGAGTGGCAAGTGACAGTTGCAGGCTAGAGAGCCACCCCCCAAGTCCGCGGAGAAACAGGCTTCCACAAAACCGGCCCCTGGTGCAGAAGGGCCGGGGACTGCTGCGTTATACGGCCGGAGAGTTTATCATTTGCCCTAGTGACCTAGTTGAACCAACGCTCGTAACTACCCCATGAGGAAAGTAAGATACTTAGCGTGAGACCTGCTTTCCTCAACCATGAAACAAAGATTAGAATACCGTGCCCAAGGCACACAACCAATTGACGGTGAATCTGGGATCTGAACCCAAAATGGGAGCCCCTCTGTTGCTCTCCAGAGGACCCAGGACAGGACAAAGGGTTGCTCTGTTGGCTTCCCTGCCAGGACTCCCAGGAAGGGTGGGGTGTTGGTAGAATGGACAGGTGATGCATGGAATTCCCAGCTCCTCACTCCTGGGCAGGCTCTGCCTCCTTCTCTTTAAGCCTGATTCCCTGTACCTGCAAGCAATGGAACCGGGGCCTCTTCTTACCTGCCCCAGGCCCAGCAGGAGGTGGAGGGAGAGCCTGGGCCCGTCAGGTGCCGGGAGAGTCCTGGCTGAGGAATGCTTCTCAGGAATATCAATGTCAATACCTTAATGAGCCATAATGACATAAAGATCTAGCCTGCAAGAATCATCTGCGCCTGACTATTCATCATCCCAGCAACGCACAGGAACAGAGGGGACCTTATCCGGGTGCTCTCCCGGGAGAGCAGAGGGCAAGAGGGGCTTTTTAAAGTGTCGGGGGACTTCAGTACCGCAACCTGCAGGCCTGACACCCAAAGATCAGCAGCGGGAGCAGTCCAGCCCTGCTCCTGGGGAGAAAAAAGCGTCCTCGTGCAATTACTGCCCTGGCAAAGTGATTTCTCTGCTAACAACAGTGGAAATGAGCAAATGGAGAGGGGAAGAGGGTGTGGGGTGGGGGTGGGGGGGTGAGCATGTCCAGGGCAGCTGTGGACTTTGGGGTGGTGGCTGAGGACACACCCTGTGGTAAGGGGGTGATGGGCTACTTCCCTGCCCCCACTCACAAGCCCAGGAACTTGGACTGTTTCAGACTTGTTATAGCTATAATGGGCCAATGCACCATGGGCTCCACAGGTCTCCTCTCAGGTCTCAGTTTCCTCGTGGGTCAAACGAGGGCCAAGGTGGATGTCCTCTCTTGTCCCTTCCAGCTGTCAACTGTGCAGACATTGCATGGCAAACATTTGGCAAGAAAAATGGCCATGAGGCCTGTGGGTGCTAAGTAAGTTTAGGCCTCTGTCTGGGCAGAGGCCAGACCCACCGGGAGCCAGTCAGGTCAAATGGGCAGAACTAGAACCTCACCAAAGCCTCCGGGATTGTTCTGACACACGAGTTAGCCAGAACGACGAGGTCACCACCTCACCCCTTCTTCCTTGTTGCAGACTTACGGGCGGTGAGGTCACAGATGAACAAAATAGCTTCCCTGCTCCTCACACCTGGCTGACACCCCAGGGCTGAGTCAAGAGGAAAGACAACAGCAGCAGAAGGCTCGGCCACTCACGTTCTCGTGAGTGCTGTGAGGATCATGCCATCAGCTTGTGAGCGTTCGACGGGCTCCCTCCCCGTGCCAGGCTCTGTGCTAGGCATGGCCAGGGTACAGGTTGGGGGGTGGGAGGGGGCCTACGCCCTGGAAGAGAAAGGGAGGCAAACCAACACCAGCCATGTCATGCAGACACCTGCCCGAGCTGTACACATCTCAAGGATGTGGCTCTGCTCCGGCCCTATCCCACCTGGCCTTCCCTTCCTCCTTCCCCGACCTCTCCACCTGCCCAGGCTCCATCTGGAAAGTGAAAGCTGAGTTCAAGGACCTCCTCTAGCATCTGTGCAACTGTGGACATGTTACTTCTCCAGGAAAAAAAAAAGACAGTGCTAATGCTCACATATTTCCTCATAAAGATGACATTTAACACTGGCCTGTAGCAAAGTACCAGGCATGAGGCTAGTACCTGATACAATACCGCTTGAATAAAGGCTTTGGTGACCAGATAGCCACCTGTGACTTTCCCCTGCCCTGAATTCCGACAGCAAGAAATGACTGAGCCGCTCCTTTGGCTCTTTTCAAACACAGCTTATTCCTGGTGCCAATTTTCCAGACACAGGTAGCTCATTTCCCCGAAATGCAATGCAAACAATGCTGCACAAGCACAGAGGTCATCCAATAAATATTTGCTGATCGATTAGCCAGTGAAGAGTAATCAAGGTCTCAAATGAACACAATTAATTTCCCAAACATGTAGTGAGGCAAATAAGAGATGCTTTGGACCAGAAAGAGGTGAGCCAGGTTCTTCAAAACCAGTGCTCTGCCCCCATGGCAACCGCTGCCCCAGAGAACCTACCCCACAAGTCCCTGAAGAAATGAGACCTAGCCAGTCTGATGAAATGCCTGAGGCCAGCTGGGCAGGGTTCCAGAATTCTTCTCTCCCCCTCACCACCTTCCATAGTCTCTTATCCGAGGCACTCACACCATGGGCAGACAGGGCAGGGACCACACTCCCATGGCCCCAGGTGGTGGGAGAGCAGCCCTTTGCTGGGCCACAACTAAACTTTCTCAAGGAACCTTAGCACAAAGGTGACAGGAGAACTGCTCAGGCCTGGTTTCTCAGGAGGGCCTCACCCAGGACTACCTCCTGGGCTTGGAGTGGGGGCATTCTTCCCAAATTGCAGGTGCCCTCCCTAAAATGCTCTTGCTTAGACCTGACTCACCCCCACTGCTTGTGGGAGACCCCCATTCTCCACCTAAATCTCTCATCTCCCTCTGACTGGCTCCTCTCCACATATACTGACTCTCCCATTTTCCTGAGACTGCTTCTCTCTCTCTCTCTCCCTCCCTCTCTCTCTCTCTCTCTCTCTCCCTCCAGCACTGTCACTCTACACCCTAGGGAAAAGGCCCCTTTTGGAAGTGGCCTCCCTTATCCAGAAGTAGGCTGGGTCAGTGTCTGGCCGTGCCAATTCATTGGAAAACTCCGGGTTGCAAGACACCGAACACAGGTCAGCTGGAGGCTAAGCACACTCTCAAGACAGGTTGAGTCCATCTGCAGCCATTAAAGGCCTTTTATAGCCTCAAAGTAGAAACCAATCTCAGGGTTTTTAATGATGTTCAGGCCCATGATATTCCCTAAACACCTGATGTCCCCTTACGTGTTCCAAGTCCACGTTCAACATTCTTCCTCCTCCCACCCTGACCAGATATGTTCACATCACTGAAGTAGTGTGAAGTGCTGCTGAGAAATGGCACCTTCAGGTGCTGGGACCAGCCTGGCATTCAGACAACTGTTTATATGTAGACTGGAGGTAAAATGGTTTGTCCATTTTGTTAGAAAATGATGTTCCAGGACCATATGGCTACTTCAGTAACCACTATACAAACTGCTTAAGAGGAGAGGTAGGCTGAGTTTGAAAACCAACATCTACAAATGAGCTCTTCAACCCCTAACTGTTGAGTTTATAAAAAATCAAATCAAATCAAATCAAATCCCAACAGCACAGCAAGGGAACGGAGGTGCAAGTTCTCCTCTCTCCAAGAAAGAGGCCCATGTCCTAAGGTGCCCACAGTCCTCTTTTGGTGACCATTTTGGATAGATCCTCGCACCCCAATCAGAAGTGGCCCCATTCAGAGGCAGCAAATCACCACCACCAAGCCACTCCTGCCCTCCAAATACCCACCACCGGGGCCAGCTGGATGCATGTGCAACCCCACGGGGCTGGTTCAACTGTGGGAAGGAAACTGAGATGACATATGTCAAGTGCTTGCTCAGGAAGGTGTCTGACACGTAGGAAGCACTCGGTAAATACTGTGTCCTATGACTACCATTATTGCCTCAGTTCTAAGTCTTCAGTTTTCAAAATTGTTAACACTTCTGTAGCAGAGTACACTCCGAGACTTCAGGGGTCTGCTTATCTTTCTATCCCTCCGGCTGTTAGGAAAAGAACGGTGATGGGGCTCCTGGAACCAAGGCAATAGGTCTGAGTGCTCAGGCCTCGCCAATGCGGCCAGGAGCGAGGGCCACCCACACACCAAGGGGCCGCGGGGGGCACCCGGTTCAATCAGGAGGCTGAGGCGGTGCGGGAACAGGGGGCACGAAGGATGCAGCCCAGAGGCCAAGCAGCTGGAGGCAGCAGGTCGGACGCGCCTGGAAACTCTGCCTCGAAGGCAACGCCGAGAAAGGCCGTCTGCGCGCCAGCTGGGTAACTAGCCACGGGGCTGGGGGGCCAATGAGCGTCGGTGCCCGTTCTCCCCAGCCCTGAGCCCACGGCCCCTGGGGAACCTGGCAGCAAGGCGACCAGAGGAAGGAGGCTGCCACCAGACTGGATCAGAGGAAGCCCCAAGGCGCGAGCCGAGGCGGGACAGGGGAGACCCCGCCGCAGGGCGGGGGGCCGGCAGCGGACCGGAAGGGACAGCGGGCGGGTCTGGGGGCCCAGGCCGCGAGGACCTGACAGAAGCTCGGGCGGTGCCAGCAGCAAAAGACCAGAGGGGAGGGAGCAAAACTGGAGCTGAGGGATGTGAAACTGGGGGAAGTGGGAGGGACCGAGGAAGGTGGGGGGCGGAGGCGAGGGGCTGAGGGAAGCGGCCCGGGGCGCCCTCCGCGGGCAGGTGGGTGGGGAGGGTCGCCCGCGCGGGCGAGGGGTGCGGGCCTCCCTCCGGCCCGACGCTCCTCACCTTTGACATCGTTGGCCAGCGCCTTCCACGTCGGGGCGAAGGCGATGCAGTGGCCGCACCAGGAGGCGAAAAACTCCACGGCCCAAGCGCTGCGGGAGTCCAGCACCGCGCCGCGCAGCGAGTCCGCCTGCAGCAGCGTCAGCGGGTCGGAGGCCGCGTAGAGCACGGAGCGCGGGGCGGCGCCAGCGCCCGGCACCGCCAGCAGCAGCAGCAGCAGCAGCAGCCCCAGCGACGGCGGCGGCCCCGAGCAGCGGCCGCACCACTCCATCCCGCGCGGCGCCCACCCCGGCGCACAAGTTTCGGGTGAGTCCGTGCGTGGTGGCGCCGCCGCGCCTCCAGCCTCCGTCCGGTGGGAGGGGTCCCGTAGCCCCGCCCCGCCGGCTGCAGGGGCGGGAGGGGAGGGGAGGGGCGGGGCGGAGGGTGGGGCGGAGGGAAGGGGCGGGGCGGAGGGGGCGGAGGGGCGGGGCTTGCGCGCGGGAGACCCGGCCGGGCCCAGGGCGCCCGGTTCCCGGTTTACCAGAACCCCGGACCCGCGCCAGTGCGCCTGGGCGGGGCAGGGCGCGCAGCCGGGGCCCTGGGACCCCAGCCAAAGAAGGAATCCGGTGGGGAGTCCGCGGGGCAGAGACCCGATCAGTTTTCCCGTGGCTGCGGCGGACTTGGGGACTTCATCTAGCTTCTCGCGGCCCCGAATCCCACCGAAAAGGAGTTGGAATCAGCGATGAGACGTTGTAAATTGAAAGCGGGTGGGAGAGAAGATGACGGTCTCTGAGTCTTTGACCACCAGGACCCCCACAGGGATTCGATGTGCCCCCCGAGGCCATGACCATCTAAGAGAAACGTTATTTGAAGGGGACGAGAAGCCCCTGCCCACTTTCTGCTGGGCTGGATTGGCATAACCCCAATGGAATCGGGGTTCCTCTGCACGTAGGTCACCCTAGTAAGTTAGGTAGCGTGAGAACTTCAGTTGGGGCTCCCAGCAGCCGAGGGTCCCCCACATCCGACTCCCCAGGCCATTGCAGCTCTCCATACTGACTTCGATAAATGTCCCTCTCACAGGAACCTGTTAACTAATTGTGTGCTGGTGTACTAAGGTATTAACGGTTAATTTTCCTTAGTCCCCTTTGTAACTCTAATGCTGAGTTATTTTAAGGGGAGAAAGTGCTTCTTAGAGGGTTATTGTCACAAATGATCTTTCTCCTTTTTCTTTGTACGAACTGAAGAGAAACCAGAGTATCTCCCCTTTTTCTTTGCTGGGTTAGCCCACCTCCCCAGTAAGCCATCTGGGACTAGGTTCGTTATTTGTTCAACATTTATTGTGTGTTTTGGTGTGCCAGGCACTGCTCTAGGTATGAGAATGAAGCGGTAAACGAAACCAAGACACTATAGTCATGGAACTCACCTTCTAGTGGGAATAGGGATTGAGAGGTGATACACAAGTAAACATAGATCTGATGGTGACAGGTGCTATAAGGAAATATACAATATTCTCCTGGCTGATGTGGCTCAGTGGATTGAGCACTGGCCTGTGAACCCAAGCGTCGCTGGGTCAATGCCCAGTCAGGGCACATACTCAGGTTGCAAACCAGGTCTCTAGCCAGGTCCCCAGCTGGAGGCAGGTGAAAGGCAACCATGCATTGATGTTTCTCTCCCTTTCTTCCTCTCTCCCTTCTCATCTCTCTAAAAATAATATTTTTTTTTAATAAAAGAAATATACAATAGGGTAAGAATAGAGTGACAAAAGTAAGTGCTATTTTTTTTGGCAACTCACATTTGCAGGGCCAGTGTCAACAGTACAAGACCTAGGTATCAAGTTAAATCTTTATGTAAAATCCCTACTTAAAAATTTTTTTTTTATTTTTTTAGAAAAGATTTTATTTATTATTTTTCAGAGAGAGGGGAAGGGAGAGGCAGGGAGGGAGAGAAACATCAATGTACGGTTGCCTTTCACCTGCCTCCAACTATGGATCTGGCTGGAGACCTGGCTTACAATCGAACCAGCAACCTTTGGGTTCGCAGGCTAGCACTTTATCCACTGGGCCACCAGCCGGGGCCCTAAAATCCCTATTTTTTTCATCCTTCATGGATACTTTTGTAATAATTTGGAGGAACATATTTAAGTTTAGAATTCTTGGACTCCTTCAAGATGTGCCCTGGAATGAAGTGACTTAGGCAGTAACTGATCCCTGGCCCTCGGCCTTCTTACTGCTATTCTTTGCATTCCACCTACTTCAAGGGGCCTTGTGTCCATACCTGTAACGTCCCTGTCTGCCCATATGAGATCCATGCACATGTCCTGCAAAGAACCACTCCGTGGTTCCTCAAGAGGATAGATAGCTATACTGTGGCAGAAAGCTAGTGCAGCCTCTAGAAGCTGGCTTGGTGCTATGGGGGCAGTGAGTTCTAGGGTCTTGGGTACCATAGCATGAGCTGAGAAGTAGTAAGCAGCAGGAACTTTGGGTGGGTGCATCTCTTTGGCCCTTTTCCTGCTCTGTGAAAAGGAATATGCCTGGGAGAAGGCCAGAGAGCTCAGAACCTAAGCTAGGAGCTCCTTTGCCCCAGTTCTAACAAGGTAACTTTTGAGCCAAAAACCCCAATGAAGTCTAGGAGGAAGCCTTGGCTTAGGCTACCACCTGCCTTGGCATAGGGGCATTCCAGGGGGAGATCTGGAGGTTGGGGCTTTTGCTGTCTTTACGTGTCCATATCCTCTGTGAGCAAAGTCTGGTATTTCCCAAAGTAGTTACATGTTACAGGTCAGAGTGTTAGTACCTCCCCAACTCCCCCAGCCAACTCCAGAGACTGGGTGGGTATCCACTTCCCTCACTCCTAGCAGCCCTTGAAACCCGGCCTGGCCCAGAGTCATAAGGATAGACTTAGTATTTCAGCAACTGGATCAGGTGCCAGTAAAAGTCAAGTGCCTTCAAATGTCTCCATTGTTATACAGTCTTGTAGTTATCTTCCCCAGGGGCCTAGTAATTACAGAGACAATGTCTGCTGAACATTCTGACCTGGCAAACACTCCCCAGCTGAGGACACAAAGATGTGACTTGTTCACATAAATGTTTCAAAGTGTCAGAAATGGAAAAAAATGCAAACTACCTGAATAAAGAAAGTTTCTTAGCAATGAGGCCAAAGAAATTGAGACTGAGAGTTATCATACCTGAGGTTCTAATATCCCCGAACAGGGATTTTCTACTTTTTAAGGTCTTGGAAGCCTTTGTTTAAACAGAATCTTGAAAGAAAGCTTAAACAGACAAAAGCAAGCAGAAGGGTGTGACCTAGAGCAGTACCCACTCTATCTGGTCTTCGGGGTGTCTTGGGAAGCTTGGGGCTCCTCAGGCCACCATTTGAAAACCACTGGTCTAGGACAGAGAACAGAAAACACGAGAATACCCAGCTTGCCCATCCAGGCGCTTCCTGGGACGGAAGGTGACGGAGAAGGAAATCTGCACAGGAATGAGATAGGGGGAAGGAGTGCTGAGGAAGGCATCAAAAGTGGAGTGGAGTGACTTAGGAATACCTGCCTGGGTCCTCTGTTCCTCTTCCTACATATAAGTGGGAGGAAGTGAGTCAAGATGAATCCCATGAGCATGGCAATAGCATTAGCTAATACTTTGCACCTGCAGCTACCCACTTGCAGCTGTCACTCTGTGTCATTCTCACACCAATTCTATGAGGTGGCATTATCTATTATCAGCCTTTGTTTGTTTTTTGCTTTTGAAATGTTTATTAATTTGAGGGAGGGAGGGAGGGAGGGACGGGGAGAAAGAGAAAGAGAGGGAGCGAGAGACATCAACCTGCTTATCATCCCACTTTTACAGATGAGGAGACTGAGGTAGAAGGTGCCCTGAGGACTTTCCCACTTGTGCTTCATGCATGCATTTTGCATGCACAAAAAAGAGAGGATTTGGGAGCCTGTCAACCAAAAATGAGATAGATGCTAAGAGGAATGCATCTTACACACAAATGTACACGATTATTGCAGGCAACAGGATGGGGGGAGGAAATATGTCATCTGATAGCAAAGCATTAAGTGACTTGCCATTTAATCACAGGGAGGACCAGAGAGGTGTGCGGCTAAAAGGCAAATGCTCAGCAACAGGGAAGGGACCTTTGCTCTGTCCCTTCACAACACTTCTTTCTAAATGCATCTTTCCAAGCTGAGATTGGTTAGAATACCGGCTCTGAAAGGTGCACCAGTCTAACAAATCAGTGCAGCCCGACAGGAAAGTGAGCACGCGTTCACAGGGATTAGGGGACTGTTGGCAGAGGTGTGGGCAGGTAAGGGGAGTTGGCAAGGGCTGTGAGGTCTCTCGCACCCAAGAAGAGCAAGACGTCCTTTCAGCTCTCCCCCTGGGTGGGGGAAAAAGGGGGCATCTCTATAATGAAATCTGTGGGAGCGGGAGTCTAGGAAGAGGGCCACCCAGCGGAAGCTGTGACAGCAAACATTTCTACACAGGAGGGCAGGGAGGCACCAGGAAAGTCTCATTTTCACCTCTTTCTCCTCCATCGTCTGATGTCTTGCCAGCACCCCACCTTGGCCAAATCCACACAAAGCCTGAGTGTGAGGGTGCCCCGATTATAGCCCATAACAGTGGGCTTCCGAGACAAAGGGCAGCTTCAAGAGGCTGGAGAGACCTGGCTGGTGGCTCAATGGAAAGGTGCCAGCCTGCGAACCCAAAGGTCGCTGGTTTGATCCCCAGTCAGGGCACGTAACCAGGTTGCAAGCCAGGTCTCCTGCCAGGTCTGTAGCTGGAGGCAGGTGAAAGGCAACCTTATACTGATGTCTCTCTCCCTCCCTGCCTCTCTCCCTTCCCCTCTCTCTAAAAAATAAAATAAAATAAAATATTAAAAAAAAAAAAAAAAAAAGAGGCTGGAGAATGGAGAGGTCTGTACCTCACTCAGGGTCTCTAAACTTGGGCCCTTCAAGACCTCAGCAATGACAACGGGGAACCTGAAAATCCCTGACCATCATTCTGTCTGTCCTAGCTGGACGTGGGGCTGGAAGTTACCCCACCAGCAGAGAACGCACCAGCAGAACCCCCTCCCAGCTCCCCCTCCTTCCATTTTCACCCTGGGCCTGGTTCCCTTATTCTCTATCCAGGGAGAACACAGCAAAATGGGCCCAGCAAAAATGAAGGCCCTTGCACAAAGCCACAGGTAACGGTAGAACCCATTTTTTGTCAGGCTTTCCAACCTGGCTGTGGAAGCATGGAGAAAGGACGTCTGTGAGAGGCATATTTAGGCCAGAACTCTGTGTCCCAAGGGAGTTTCCCTGGTTGCAGGTTGAGAGTGGGGGGAGGCATGTGTGGGGACAGTGACTCTGTGTTCAAAGGGACTGGGTTCTGCCCTCACTTCATTCATCCTTCACCTCACTCTCTCTCTCTCCCTCTCTCACACATACACAGACACACACACAAGCTAATTATTAAAAGTGGAATGACTTTGGCTCAGGCCGTGCCCTTTGGTGGAGGCAGGAAGGGCAAGCAGGATTAAAATGATGGGGTGGGCCCTGGCTGGTGTGGCTCAGTGGGTTGGGCATCATCCAGCAAAGCAAAAGGTCACCAGTTTGATTTAGTCAGGGCACCTGCCTGGCTTGCAGGTTTGGGCCCTGGTCAGGGCACATGCAAGAGGCAACCAGTGGATGTTTCTCTCTCACATCCATGCTTCTCTCCTTCCCTTTCTCTCTCCCTTCCCCTTCTCTAGAATCAACATAAATAAATTTTAATAAATAAACAAACAAATAAATAAGGGAGTGGAAGAAGGCAGGCTAAGAAAGTGGCTCCGGGTTATGTGTCCAGTAAGGAACATACTAGAAGCCATCAGACGAGAGTGCCTTTCTCTCCCACCATCAGACTTGCACCTGTGCTCACCTTGGCCTCCAGCTCCTTCCTCTCACCAGCGCCAAGCCTTCCATGTGTGCTCTCCGTCAGGCCCTCTGTTAGCATTGAAGGACTTTGCTCCTACCCCACCCCCTTCGACTGCCCTGGCAAAGCTAACTAACTCTTCCTCTCTCCCCATGTCTCTGCCTGCCATTAAAATCAACAAAATTAAACTCCTGGATGAGCTTCTTCTTACCAGATGTGGCCCCATTTCCTTCCTCCCCTTCGCAATCACGCTTTACAGCAATATTGTCTGTGCCCGCTGCCTCCACCTCCTCAGCCTGCCCTTGACCCCGCAGCCCACTCCAGCCTGGCTCCTGACCTCGCCACCCCGCTGACGCCCACCCAGAGGGCCCAGCCGGCTCCCTCCTGCTCACCCTCACCCCGAGTTCAACACAGCTGATGGCTCCCCCCGTGAAACGCTTTCTTCTTTTGGCTTTGAGTTTGAACCACATGAATTCACCTTCGGTTGCTGCAGTAACAAATGATCGCACTCCTGTGACCTGGGGCCAGAGAAGTACCCACCCAAGCATTCATTTTTGGAACCAACTAGCAGCCAAGTCCCCACCCACCCCTCTCGCCCACTGACTGCCTCTGCTCCAGTTACAGCCCTGGCCTGAGGAAAGATCAGGCTGCCTGAGCGCCTGGCTCTTGGAATTCTCCAGGTCCCCAGGAACAGCTGTTGCCCGTAACCAGTCAAGAAATGAGCGCGCTCTCTTTCAGGACTCAATTCTCAACAACCTTGAGAACGCCTGACGAGGTCTAAGTAATACTTACGCTTAATTGATCGCACTTCCATCACACTACTGTTTGCCAAGCACTGCTCTGAGCACTTTACCCATTCTGAATAACTCGGTTATTCCTTATTGCAATTGTCTCCATTTCACACATGTGGAGAACCAGGTGCAGAGAGATGATTCACTAATGTGCTCAATGTTTCACCACAAGGAGGTGAGGGCAGTAACCTCTTCAGGCCCAGGTTAGAGGGGCCTTTGCCCGTGGCCTCCTGCTCTAGAAGGCTCTGCTCTTCCCACGGGGCACAGATCTGGAGGGCCAAGGGGAAGGCACACACTGCCCTTCCAGGCCACGTTGGGGCACCTGGGACTGTGAAGTGCTAGGCCAGTGGCCATCTATCTGTTTCCAGAGCTTCCTCCCTGAGGCCATCTTTCTGAAGGTGACAACCCCCCTGAGGGGCCCTGGTGGTGGCCAGTATCAGATTTTTGCATAAGGCCTGACACAGAGCAGGCCCAGTGTCCTCAAGTCCACAAATTTGAGCTGCAAACCTGGCCTCCCTGGTCATTGTGAAGATGTGTGAGTCAAGGGAGGAGGAGACAACCTGTTTTACCCACCACTTTGTTAGCTTGATTGGTAACTTTAAAATACGGTCAATACTTAGGCATATGGTGCATGGCATCTGCATGTCTTTTTGCCCTGGCCCCCACAAATATTGGGGGTGAGCCTGTGGACCCAGCTGGCTGGCTAGGTGCTTACTCCCCATGCCGGCCATGTGCAGCCTCTGCTCGGGGTCACGCACCTTCCAGAGGCCCTGCAGGATGGCTGTCCTGCCTTGTCCTCCAGTTGCTCTTCAAGCAGTGGTCATTTCCATTGTACCCAGCAACCCCTGTCATGCTCTCACCAGTGTCCCACGAGGAGGCCTGCCCTGGCCAGTATCCCAGTGTTGCCTGTGCCTAAGGGTCAAATCCATCTGTGTGGATTTATTCCCTGTGTGACCTTAGGCCAATGGCACAACATCTGGGACCACTGTGTTATTCCTCCAAGGATTAAGCGGGAAAGTCTGCACACTCTGTGAGGTTGCTGCAAGGCCATGTGGCTCAGCTGCCTCTGGGAAGCTGCCCAAGGCCAACACCAAAGCACAGGGCTGGCAGGAGCCAAAATAAAGAACAACAAAGACCCATGATGGGAAGTCCTGGGGCCAGGACACGGCTGAGCTGGAGGGATGGGGTCCAGGTTGTCTCTGCCGCTGGACTCTGGACTATGGGGAGCTGGTGCCATCCTGAGTCCTAGAATGCGGTGGGCCAGGCCTCCACCTTCAGAATTCTCCACTTCCTCTAAAACTCCTCCTCCTGTGAGGGTGCCAGTCTGCATGCGGCCTTCCCTTTGTGAATAATGATGGCACCACACACACACACAAATCCATAGTCATACAAATTGTTTCAGGTAGGTAACTTCTAGTGGCTAAATATAGACCATCATATGGCAAGAGTTTAGTGGCTTTATTGAGAAATGAAGGCTGCCTTTCAACTCATTGTAAAACCTGTGTCAAGCCAGCTGTGCTCTGGGTAGGATTGGGGAGGAAAGCATCAGGAATTTCTCAACAGTAGGATGATGAAGCTGGCATTCCCTCCTTTGTCCCATGAGGGCAGATGTGGGTCCCAATTCAGAGAGAGAATTGAACTTACATGGCCCTATGGGAGCCCAGTGACTCTCTGAAGGTCACTTTTTCCTCTTCTCTGCACAGATACCCTGACATCAGGCTTCAGTGGTCTGTTTTCCAAAAAAACAAGCCCCCAGCTTAGGATCTGAGACCTAATGGTGCACATCTGTGGATAGGTGCAGTATAGATAGAGGTCTTGATCCATCATCTGGGTTTCAATCCAGCTCCACCACTCACTGGCTGAATGATATTGGGCGATTTCATCACCTTCCCTGTGCCTCTCTTGCCTTAATCTATTAAGTGGGTCCACTAATAGTATCTGTTTCATAGGGTAGTTTCCAGATTTAGCAAAAATAATGTACCTTTATACATGTAAGTATCAGAAGCAAATGCTTAGAATGGCAGTCAAATAAGAGTCAGTAGTCATGTTGCTTAGTATAATTTTTAACCTTCAAAGGAACCAGGCCGGAGGCTTGGCACATGGTGCCACCACATCACATCCTTCAGTGGTTCAACTTCTTCATCAGAAACCAGCAGATTCCCCTGTCTTGTTTTCTGTGCCTCCCAAAAATGATTTAAAAGGCAGCACAGATACTTAAGACCTTAAGTGATGCATATTGTTGGTGAATTGACAGGACGATGTTCTCAAAGGCCACAAGCAGGAATGATCAAGGTGGCAGGCAGTTTCAGGGAATTCTTGAGCAAATGCTGTTTTCACCCCTTGGTCTCCAAGTGAGGAAACTCATCCTGGAGACTTGCGGTAGGGAACTTGGAGTTCCTCTAATCATCTGAATTAACTTTCTCATAATAGTAGCAATAACACTGATAGAGCAATTAGGGGAGTCATTTAGATGATGATTTAAAAAAAAAACTATTTGGACTGTAGTTCAAATGGCTCATCACACAGGCCTCTCTGAGTTGTGGAAATGCAGAATCCTGGAATGTGTTTGGTATCGAAAGTGTGGTTTTGAGTTTCCTAACACACGTTCTTCAGGTGGGGAGACAAGTGCATGAAATGTACTTTTAAATAATATTCTTGTTCAAAACAAAAGCCCATGAAAATTTGATACCAAAATACATTTGAGCAGGTATTAGAGCCAAGAGCAGCTGTGGCCTTCAGAGTACAGTCCTACACAAGACAACACAGTGTGACCACTAGTTAGTGACACCTGACAATTCTTTCTTTTTTTAAAGATTTTATTTATTATTTCCAGAGAGAGAGGAAGGGAGAGGGGCAGAGGGAGAGAAACGGACCTGGCTGGAGACCTGGCTTGCAACCTGGTTATGTGCCCTGGCTGGGAATTGAACCAGAGACCTTTGGGTTTGCAGGTCAGCACCTTATCCACTGTGCCACCAGCCAGAGCTAATCATTTTTTTTTTTTTTAACATGCAAAAATACTATACTATTTTAATTATGTTAAATGCACATACCATTTAAATGAGGCATGACAGCAACCCTTTTTAATTGCTTAAAGTCAAATTCTTACTTGAAATTAAAAATATCTAGGCTGAAAAGCTGGGACCCAAATTTACCTTTTGCAGACAGCCAGTAGTATTGGAATCATTTTGACATTAGAAAGGAGAGTATAGTTCTACCTAAATGTGCAATAGTAGCTTTTATTATTAAGATAATGCTTCCACATAGCAAGAGAAGCTTTTAATCACATACACACACGCACACACACAGAAGGCATCAGCCTATTCTTCTTTCCATCACTCAAGTAAGTCATTGTTAGGGCCAGAGACCCCATGTTGCCCACCCTGAAACCTGCCACTTGCGTCAGGACTTGTAAAATAGGCTGTGGTCAGTGTTCACTGTGTTCTTAGGAACACAGTCTCGCAGGACCTGAGCCAACACCTGTGCTGAAACAGAGAGGGTATCCATCACCGGCCATGAACCTGATCACAAAGTTCCTTATTGTCAGAGACAACTGAGGCAGAACTGCCAACATCCTGCTGAGCCCTGGTTTCCTCCCCTTAGGCATTTCCCAGGAGCAGGGCCAGGAATCTCCCAGACTTTCTGTCCCCACAGCAGAGCTGACCAGCAGGATGACTCGGCCCCCCTGGGGTCTCCCCCATGCCCTCAAACCCCCCTACCCTTCCCTTGTTGCTGTTGTCTGCCCAGCCTCAGCCTGTCTACTCCAACACCCTTCAATAAAGGTTTTGAAGGTGTCACACGTGTTGACCAAGCCCTGCATGAGGTCACGGGCACTATGAGACAGGCAGGCTGGGCCACCCACCCTGACTAGGACCAGGACCTGCTCGACAGCTGCAGTTTCTGGGAGCCACGTAGGCCAGTCATCGAAATAAAATCATATTCCTGATCAGATTAAACATAAATGAGTGCTCCTGACAATTCCCAGGAGCACCAGAAAAAGATTCAACACTGGTCAGCCTGTGTGGCAACATGTTCTACATCTGGGTATTCTTTTTCTTTTTTATCCTCGCCCGAGGATGTGTTTTACTGATGAGAGAGAGAGACAGAGAGAGACAGAGACAGAGACACAGAGTCACAGGGAGAGAGAGAGACTGACTGATTGGTTGCCTTCTGTACACACCCCAAACTGGTTCACCCGCCTCCTCCCTTCTTCCAGCCACAAACACTTGTGCCTGCCATTTCAGGTGCCCAGACCCCAACAGAGTATTCCACAACATCAGTACCACGTACCAGGTAGGAAACATATTAATTCAGGACTTGCTATAGGTGGGGATATTATATACCACTTTGTTGCAATTTCACAGCACAGTCTGGCTCATTATAAAAAAAAAAAAAAAAGCCCCGCCCTGGCTGGTGGGACTCAGTGGGTTGAGCACTGTCCTGTGAACCAAAGGGTCACTGGTTCAATTCCCAGTCAGGGCACATGCCTGGGTGGCAGGTCAGGACCCCAGTTTGGGGTGTGTGAGAGGCAGCCACACAGTGATGTTTCTCTCTCGCTCTCGCTCTCCCTCCCTTCCCCATCTCTCTAAAAATAAATAAATAAAATCTTTTTTAAAAGCCCCAAGAATCTGGAGGCTAACCCTTGGCCCCTCAGGACCGATATCATTGCTGTCACCTAGGGACACCTGAAGACAGTGGGAAAGGCTGGATCTCTAATAGTCCAATGACCCCACCCCCCCAAGAAGTACTTGTCACCCATTATTTTGGTGACAGTCCCATTGCTAGCCTAACTAAGCAACACGTTGACCAAGCCCTGCATGAGGTCACGGGCACTATGAGACAGGCAGGCTGGGCCACCCACCCTGACTAGGACCAGGACCTGCTCGACAGCTGCAGTTCCTGGGAGCCACGTAGGCCAGTCATCGAAATAAAAACATATTCCTGATAAGATTAAACATAAATGAGTGCTCCTGACAATTCCCAGCAGCACCAAAAAAGATTCAACACTGGTCAGCCTGTGTGGCAACATGTTCTACATCTGGATATTCTTCTTTTTCTTTTTTATCCTCACCCCAAGATGTATTTTACTGATGAGAGAGAGGGAGAGACAGAGAGAGAGAGACTGACTGATTGGTTGTCTCCTATACACACCCTAACTGGGGATCCAACCCACAACCAAGGTGCATGCCCTGACCGGGGATCAAACCCACAGTTTGGTGTATGGGACGACACTCAAACCAACTGAGCCACCTGGCTGGGGCTGGGTATTCGTTTAGCCCCTTTTGTCAGGGTTACCCAGGTTGTGGCCACCTTTGAATGGGGTCTCCAACAACAGAAGACCCCAGAGGCCGTGCACCATACAGTGATGCAGGCCCCGCCATTAGACCACTGAGTCCACCAGCACTGTGAAACCACAAGTTTCCATGACTTCCGGCCACACAGACTGGATCCCGATAGCAAGAGACTGCTGCTTCTGCAATTGGTGGGCACTGTCCGCTGGGCTTGGACACGTAAATGACCAGAGGCAGTTGCCAGACACACTCCCTTCAAAGGGACGCCTCTAGCCTGCTGCCGGGCCTCACTGAAAGCAGAGTCCGACCTTGCACACTAAGCTGCCCAACTGCACCATTCAACAAAGCTCCATCCCTAAATAAAAACAGGACACCCAAGTGGGAGCCCCCCCAGACCCCACGGGGCCAGCTGACTCCACCCACCAGCCACCAGCTTTGCCCCAGGTGGGTGAACAGCTGCTCCCGCCCCTCCTACCAGGGGGGGTCACAGCTCACAGATGTCCCAGATGTAGAAGTCAAAGCTGGTGGAGTCTTCTGAGCCTCTGTGACCAGCTTCTTCTCCTTTTAACTGATACCAGACAAGAAAACTGCGCAATGGGCCCAAGTCCATATGACAACGATGGCTGCACAGGCCACCCCAGCAGCAACTTCCTGCCACCTATTTACAGGTTTGGGGGCCATTACAGACCGGGCAGCCACAAGGCCTAGTAACTGGCAAGCTGTTAATGGAACCAGTAAGGGTTCCCCTAAATGGGGACAGGGATTGTGACAGTATGTGTCGGTGAAATACAACTCTGTTCATCACTCACGTGAATTACCTGTAACAACCGCTTTTTAAAAA
The DNA here is from genome assembly GCA_004026585.1 of Noctilio leporinus. Taxonomy (NCBI): domain Eukaryota; kingdom Metazoa; phylum Chordata; class Mammalia; order Chiroptera; family Noctilionidae; genus Noctilio; species Noctilio leporinus. The sequence goes on along the minus strand of PVIW01003398.1, from coordinate 32,181 downwards.
CAAAAATTCAAAAGGGACTCATGAGGTAACCTAATGTGCTCAATAAATCCTCACGCTTGCCCCTGGGTCCACCATGGACTGGAATGTGTAAGGCCACCTCAGATACAAAAATGGACTAAATCACAAAGACCCACATCCAGAAACTGGAAGCCAAAGATACAACACAGCCATGTGACCCCTGCCAGCGAGCGTGGGCCATGCAACACAGGCACCTGCGCTCCACTGAGTGGGCTTGGGCTCCACCCGGGTGTAGCAAAGGGACCACCTCAGACTGCTGGTCTCCAGTCATGATCCCAGCCGCCCGCCATGTGGCAGTGTGCCATATGGGCCACAGTCATGGCTTGAAAAAACACCTTTGCCATATGTTCAGATATCCCACAAAACTCTCACCTGATCACAACACATATTCACAGCCCAAGCACCACTGTGACCAGCTTCTTTCTGTGCCATAAGGTGGAGCCTTCCGGGTCCTAGACAGACGGGTGAAACAACACTGAGGTGAGCGGATCAAGCAATAACCATCCAAAGGCCATCAATAAAACACCTTATCAAATGGGACCCCTGCTAAGAGAGGTTATTTGAACATGAAACACGGAACTCCAACACAGGGGGCGATGTTGAACTTGGAGTGGGTGGAGGGCCAGGCAGTGACCTGATCGGGCTGCCCACCACATCCCCAGTAGGGCCTCTCAATTCCAATGTGAGGCTGTGCTACCTATGGGATGCCTCCCTCCTGTGGGAATGGGGGAGGGGAGGACAGAACACCAGGGCACTAGGCTTCCCTGGCTGTGCTGGGGCCTCTGACTTGAGGTGATATTATAGGGTATGTCTGGGTGTGACTGTGACTTCCCTTCCCAGGTTGGATGATTGGACCAGAAGGTCTGGGTCAAGCCACAGGGGCAGGGGATCCCAAGAAAGTAGAAGAGGGGCATCCTGGGCCTGGGGAGTTACGGAACCCAGCAAGGTGGGAACTTGCATTTGTCTTTTTAATTGTTGTTCTATTACAGTTGTCCCATTCTCCCCCCACCCCACCCCCACCTTGCTTTCCTTTGTCCCACCCACCTCCACTTCTCCTACAGTCAACCCTGGCCCTGTTGTTCATGTATGTCCATGGGTCATTTATAGGTGGTGGTCCTCGATTAGTCCCTTCCCCTTCTTTGCCCCACTTCTCCCCCTCCTCCCTTCCCTCTGGTCACTTTCAGTTTGACCCGTTTCCATGCCTCTGGTTCTATTTTGCTCATTTTGTTTAGTTCATTAGGCTCCTGTATTAGGTAAGATCATATGGTATTCGTCTTTCACCACCTGGCTTATTTCACTAAGCATAAAACTCTCCAGTTCCATCCATGCTGTTGTGAAAGGTAGGAGAACCTGTCTTCTCGCTCCTACATAGAAGCCTCTGCTGGGCCTGGCACCGCAACACTGATTGGAATCAGCACAGCCTGGGGAGAAGAGGAGAATTCAGACAATACTGGGTTTGTCATCCAGAATAAAGTCCCTCTTGTCCCATGCCGCCATTTTAATGCAAGGACTTGGGACTTTTCCTAGACCAACAAGAATCACTAAAGCCAAGGTAGTGATGGGTACCCAAACAGCCCTCAGTTATCTACTATCAGAACAGGTGGCATTTGTGTTTCTGCCAACGCCTCTTGCTGGGGACCTCCAGCATAGCCACATCCAAACAGGCCTTGGGCCTAGCAGTTTCGTACTTGCCAGGAAGTCCTCACAGCCTGGGCGGGCTCGTCACCTTGTGTGGGGACGAATGCCTCTCCTGCTTCAGACTCACCGTGTACTCCGTCCTGCGCTGCAGCCCAGGCAGGTGGGCAGGCCTCAGCTCTCTGTATTTCCCACCACTGCAGCCGGAAGTGGGGTGCACGCAGTCACATCACCCCCTCCGATGGCTGTGGGGGACTGATGCTTTGCCAGGGACTGGATCTTGTGACCCCTTTCTCCTCTCTTGCTGTAAGGAAGCCCAGTACCACTTGAGCCTGGGCTGTTACGTAGTCTTTTCTTTGTTTCCTCCTATCTCGCCTCGTCTTTTCCCTAGTGGCACGTATCTGCCCTTTAACCTTGGCCCCACAGCCTGGCCACCTATCAACCAATGCCACAGTCCCCTGCTCCACATCTTTTTCTGTCACAGTCACAGCCTCCCGTTTCTGAGCTCTTCTGGGATGTAGGGCAATTGCTTGTCTTGACAGCATTTCCGCTTTGTAGGTGGCCTCCGTTCTCGGCTCTGCTGTGTCAACTGCCATCCTCCTAGCTACCATTTTCATGTATTTTGAGTCAAGGACACAGGTATTAGGTCATTTCCAAGATTCAACCTGTCATCACAGTTGAGTCCTTAGCATCACAGTGCATGACACATAGTAGATACTCAATTATCTGTTTCATGAATCAAAGAATTCTTAGAATCTGCTGCCATACAGGGTCATTTTCCAGGACTTGAACATCTGTGGTTGTGTAGTTCAAGGTGTGGCAGGGGTGGAACTCGGGTGAGATAATGGTGGTTACTTCTGATCTCTTGGAGCTGAAACAATTCACTATCCTGAGCTCCATACACTTCAGGGTGCTCCACCTTTGAATTTTCTTCTTCTTCTGTATCTCTAGCTCTTCTCCTCCAAGTTCGTATTTCTAGAAATGATAGCCTCCTTACCTAGTCAGCAGGTGGCTGCCCTTTTGTGTTATTTTGCAAGGGTGATCACCCAGAACTGAAGTCATTTGCCATAAATCACAGGGAAGAAGCCCGTCACTATAGAACACCAGGTTCTAATCTACCTCGGGCTCTTCTCTGATCGCTCCCAGCCTTCTCCTGTTCTATGTTCTCAAACCCAGGTCCGTTTCCTTTGCAGCACTTAGTGCAACCTGTCAGGCCTTCTTTCTGAAACTTTTTTTCTGCTGATTCCTGCATTAGACTTTCAGTTCCATGCGGTCAGGGACCACATCTGTCTACTTAGCGGTCCCCCGGCACTCTGCACAGTGCTGGGAACAGGGCGGTGTGAGGAGCGTCTACATGAGCAACGTCAGACGGCTGCAGTGTGGCCAGCGTCGCCGTGGGTGCAGACAAGGGCTCTCACACCCCTCGCCCTGTCTGCTGCTGCGCTGCTGTGCACGGGCGCCCTGCTACCCCCAGGGCAAATCAGGAATTAGCGAGTTTTCCGGGAGTAGCTTTCTAAACTTGGGTCAGAGCATGAAAAAAGGAACACCTGACATGAAATTAATTTATAAATCAGTTTATTTACAGATTTTAATCTTTTCTTAAAGTACATTTAACAAATCTATTTACACAGGTATACATGGGAATTCATCCCAGTTATTTTACAGATCATACTTACAAACCACACCCTAAGTCTTCTGTGCAAAAGCTGCACTGGATGTGACTATTGGCTGGAAACGGCCTGATGACCAGGCTATTTACACGTACACAGTAAACGGGTTTGTTTTTCATGTCTGCACGATACAGTACACACACGGAGGCCAGGCCTCCCAGAGAACTCTTTGCAATGTGTTTCCCGAGAAGGCTTTGCAAAGTCCGGAAGGAAAAGCTATTAAACATGGGTTACTTAAAATGACAGTACCTCCTTTACATCAGTTTACATTTTCTTCACATTTTTATAGTACAAAGATATTTTATTGAATTGTTGCACAACCAGTTTAAGATGATTTGTAAACATGTAAGTTCCTACAATTTGCATTAAATATCATTGTAGTTTCTATCATTTGCTCTTTGAGTTAATGTTTTATTCACTAGTATTCTTAAGGTAGTAAAAGGAGATGTAAGTTTGAACTTCTTGCAGAAAAGTTATGAGTCGCTAATGCTGTGCGAGTACACACTTTATTCAAGTATTGCAAAAAGCTAAGGCCACTTTTTTTCAAGACAAGAAAGTGAACAAAATTGTTTTTATCAATAGGCCACAACACTCTAATGAGCAACGAAATCTCTTCTGAAAGATAATTTCTCAGACTAGTAGTCACAGAAGGAATTTTCTTTTCTTTTAGGTAGAAGAAAAACAAATTACCTTCCCTGTTAACTACGTTTGAGCTCTTCGCACTTTTCCCTAGAGTAAAAACTCCTGTTAGACCTGAAGAGGGAATCTACCCTGTACTTGTTTCACCCAGAGTTGAGCTCCCTGGATAGCACAAATTGTTTTGGACTCAGAAATAAATCTGAAGCCTTTATGTTGGTTTACTACTAAATTCTGAGTGCTATTTTAAAAGACATTACTGCTGATGCAAAGATCTTTTCCTTAAAGGGATCGTGGAGAGAGTGAAGGAGGATGGGAGTGTGGGGAGAAGGAACAAAGGTCACAAAGAGGGGCTACTTAGCTTCGTGGTTACAGAGGCAGAGCTTGATTAAAAAGATCCCAAAAAGGAACAAACGGCCGGTGTCCGTATTTATCATTCCAATCCTAACAATAAACCCCTTTCGATTATATCCAAATAGTTAAAATAGTAAGAAATCTGCTAATTATAGATGCCTTCGTTTTCTGCTGCCTAACCACAGATCATTATTTCTAGCTGGCATAAGACTGGACAACTCCCGCCTGTCCCGTGGCACCCAGGACCCGCCAGGACTGTGGCTGCCACGTTCTGGGCAGTGTTCCAACCAGGGGACCCTAGGCTCAGGCTACCCTGATGGGAGCTGAGAGTTGAAGACCCCACCAGCTTATAGCCTTTCTCTCTCCTTTTCTGAAACCATAATGTCATAAACAATAAAGATAAACTTTCTCATTAAAAACTGATTTAGGCCCAAGTGATGAGGGTGTAGAAAAATCAACCTATATTCCTATTACATTATTTTTATATTCCTTTATAAAAAATTCACAGCAGCTGAGAGGTTTCAGCATCCTAAGGACAATACTATCCTACAAACAGCCAGAGGATGTGGGTGAGATGTTCTGCTCTCTTCCAAATGACACAGCTGGAAAGAAAAGCCTCTGCTTTTCCTTGGCCACATGAAAATAGTATCTCCACACTACTGGTTAATAACCCCAAGAAACCCTAGCTTCTCTTAGTCAATGTGCTCATTATGGCTACAAGACTAGAGCTCAACATCAAAAGCCCAGAAGAAATGCTGGCAATCCATCAACCCGAGCATTTCCCAAGAACCAGTCACATTTCAGTGCTTTCCTTATTTGTCAAGAGCTATCATACCAGTCATTGTGCAAAATGCAAATATTCCAATGTTATTTCGTTAAGTTTCTCGTAAGGACAAGATGAAACCAAAGAGGAATGGAAGTGTGCATAGTGAAACATTTGAGGCGCAAAGGCAAGTTTGGAGGAAAGATGCAGAAAGGAAAGAACGTGCACACAAAGATTATACCATCTTTGGGGTTTTTCTAACATGTTTGGGAGCAGTAACATTCCAGGATATTTGTAAGTAGGAATCCAGTGGATGTCTTACACCATGCTTCTAATCAGGACCCTCAAGATTAAGGCATTTACAATCACGCCTAAGACGATCCACACTCTTCTAGGTCCTTGAGGACGGGCACGCCGATGGCGAGGGGGAAAGGTTGGGAGGCAGGTACCGACGTCCTGAAGAGCACTGCCCGGGCTCTAACGTAGCAGCTGGAGTTGAGGCAATGTTCAGACACAGTTAAGAGGTGTGAGAAGCACTGCAGCCAGAGAGGCGGAACCAACCTTTCTAGTGTCTTTAAATCATCTTATCCCATTCCTGCTACTGCAGGTGGTCTTGGAAAAGCCCATCTTCTTCTCATTTCTTTCACCACAGGTTTTCTGGGCAAAGGCTAGGAACCAGAGAAGCTTCAAGACAGAAGTAGAACTATTACAAGAAGGATCTCTCACTCCTGAAAGGGGTCACACAGTTTCAACTTAATAATTTATCATAGAATAAATTAAAAAATGTTCCATAGCACAAAACAAGCGCACAAACAACAGACAGTATCTTTTTGTCTTTGGTGCACACACTCATTTCCTAACCATTCAAGTAACAGCGTCTCTGATTTCTCGGGGAAAGATGGGAGCTGAGAGTTGAAGGCCAGACAGAACAAATGATGGCCGCTTTGCTGGGCCTTGGTGCCTGAGACGGTCCTGAGGGTCTGGGGCTCTGGGAGCCACTGGCAGAGGTTCAGAAGGGCGAGGAAAGCCAGCCCTGCATCGGTCCTTGGAGCCCAGTCTTCGGCGGGGGCGGCTCTTTGCGTTCGTGCCCGTGTAGAGAAAACTAAAATAATGCAAAGTTTTATATTTCTTCAGATAGTACTCAGAAAGCAAGGCTAGCACTGATTTCTGTTAACCTGACAGTCCACTTGGTGCTACTCAATAACAATAATGGAAGGGAACAGTCTTGAAAAAGAAAGGAAATGACTTCCAGGCTGTGAAATAGGCACTCGTTATTAAACTTGCCTATTTAGAAGTGGTTAAGGGTTTAATACTGTTTAGAGACTATCACAGACCAGAATTACATTTCAAAATTGGTTTGATGCATTTCCCTATATCCTTCTCCTGCCTGACTGTAGACTCAAGATCGTGACGCCCTAGTCTAAGTTACGAGGTAAGTCTGGTGTTTGCAGCCCTCATCTGAGACCCAGCAGGGATGCTAACAGAGGTGTAGAATTATGCTGTGTGTCAACATCGCACGTGCAACCCTGCCCACTGAACACCAACCACCGATCCACGGACAGTCTCCGAGGCAGAGGCTGTGACAGCAGCTATGCCGCACCGTCCCGTGGCCTCCACGCCAGCAGTCTCAGAACAGGCGCAAGGTCCCGAAGTGCTCTTGCTGCGATGGAGGTGGGTGTGTATCAGGAGGCAGAAAGGCCCAGGACTCACATTAGCACTCAGGATTCGATTTATTTGCAAGATGTCACACAAGTAGGACTCTCCCCTGCTTGTCACTGATTTGATTCAGAACATCAATAGTATCTCTGATCAAGGTCTCAAAGATCCCGTCAGCCAGCTGCATCTTCACACACAACTCATCCTCATCGTAGTTCACCCACTGCGCCTCCTCCTCGTGGAGCTCCTGCACCTAGAATTTAGAAACACAAAGGTTAGAAATTTCCATACAAGCTAGAAAATGATACTTGCTGACGTTTCAGGCTGAGGAAACAAGTCAGGGACAAAGGGTAAGTTATATAATGATATCAACACCCTCTTCAAAGTTGCAACAAGTGTGAAAAACCTCAATTGCTAACTAAAAGCCTCAGAACTGTCAAAATAGCTTCAAATTGGAATTTAATAATATTCCAGCAGTTTATAGTTATTCAGGATTATAAGCATGTCTATGTCAACATAAGATAATGTGTGCAAGAACTTAAGGGAGAAAGAAGAAAGCAAATTACCCATTATATGGTTTTATGATTATAAAATGCATATATGTTCAAAGATAACGTTAGATATGATTCTGGAGTACTACGAGTAAATAAATTTATTATTTTTTTAAAGATTTCATTTACTATTTTTAGAGAGAGGGGAAGGGAGAAAGGCATGGAGGAAGTGAGACATCAATGTATGATTACCTAAATAAATAATTATTTTTTCAGGATTTCATTTACTATTTTTAAAGAGAGGGGAAGGGAGAGAAGCATGGAGGAACAGAGATATCAATGTATGGTTGCCTTTCACCTGCCTCCAGCTACGGACCTGGCTGGAGACCTGGCTTGCAACCTGGTTATGTGCCCTGGCTGGGGAATCGAATTAGCGACCTTTGGGTTTGCAGGCCAACAATTTATCTACTGAGCCACCAGCCAGGGCCATGGGGGTTTCTTTGAAGAATATATAACTATTCACTCTTTGGTTCCCTAACTTAGGCTGCATGAACAGATATGCCATCCAAAAAGCTTCTATGGTGAAATATGTTTCAGAAGGCTCCCCTGGAAGTTTTGCAACGGACCACTAGAAAATGAACGTGTTTAACTCAGACTTTCCTGTACTGTATTCACTTAATCCAAAAATCATCATGTGTGGATGTGTAAGAAATATTTTAACTTACCAAGGAACTGGTGTTTCTCTCTTATGAAGAACACTACAGGCAACAGCCTAATGCAACACTTTTCCAGCTGATGGAGAACCATATTCTGGGACCCATAGATGCATCCCCACAAAAGATTTCACACCTCCCACAAACTTGCCTATTTGTTCAAACAAAGTTGCATAATTTCCTTTTAATGTTATCTCAGCCTTCAGCATTAAATCTGTTCTTTGAACAATTTCTTCCCCAATAACAAAATTTAGAAAGTGAATGAAACTGCTTTTGCCCTTACAGTAGAAATACCAGCTTGGGACACTATCTGTCAGCGTACCCCTGATGGGCCCCACAGAGATATCCTCAGTACCATCAAAAGCTTCGCTCCTCCTTTGGGACAAAAACTATTTCTTTCTCAGCTGGTGAAAATGAACAGGTTTTCCTTCTTCTTTTGGCCATCAGGCAGCACAGAGTTCAACATGGAACTTCAGTAGCCTGCAAATCTGCCTCCATATTTTCCTTCTGGCTTTTCGAATCTATTCTATTCCACATTCTCCCTGCTCCTGAAGATGTGTATGTGTAAATTAATGTATGCCATGTATAAATTAACTGAATTACATTAAAAAGTCAGTGTAATAATTACTTCATTTTCCTTCTTTCCCACAGGGAACTGTTCCAGTTAAGACATACGTAAATACTTGTTTAATCCTCTTGGTAACTTTTTTTATTGCCTTCATTTTTGCAGATGGGGAAATGAGGCACAAGGGTTAGATAATTAGTCCAAGATTACATTCCAAGTAAGTGGCAGAATAAGGATTTACACTCAGTTCTCACTGGTCTCTTCTCAATTCAGTTCCTTGAACTTTGCTTCCTCTCAACTTTTTATTTCTCAAGTTCTCCATACCTACCTGTAAAACACTGCTAAGTTAAATACTCACCTACTGAGTTCAAAAGAAAGCAATTTCCAAAGCTGAGGGGCAGAAATGCAGCAATGAAAACTTTACAACTTTACTTTTACAGACTGAAGATTAATTCTATTTCTTTTGCTTTTTTAGACTCTATGTTCTGATTTCAGAAAAGATGGTCAAAATAAAAACAACTCAGTTATATACACCAACCAGGATATGATCCACTCGGTCTCTTTTCTTTCTTCCAAATTTCATCATTTTCTGCCAATCTGTTTTGTAGTTTGGCTCCTTTTTAAGACTGAACAACTTGAGTACTTCAGTTGCTATGAAGTTCTGTAAAAATAATAGGAATGAATATAGCACAAATAACAAAATTCCTGAATTCCGTGCTTTAATGTAGCAGAGTTATACAATATAATTTATAATAAAAGAACATACAAACTTCTTCCACTTACAGTTTCGCTTAGCAATTTGAAGAGGAAAGTATTCCAAAAGCTCACACTTTATAGTCGCTTGAAGGCTTTTTGTTTTTATACAACATGCAAAAGTAAAATGAGTGGATGGAGGTGGAAGGGAGTATAAAGAGGGTAAGTAGTAATGGAAAAAATACAATTAAAAAAATACTAAAAACTAAAGATAAAGAAAAAATAAACATTTTAGATGTTAAAAAACAAAAAGTAAAACCCACCAATGACTCTGCAAAGAACTGCTTTAGAGTCCCCTCTACCAAGATCCACTATTAGCTAACCTCAAGCTGGCAAAACTATTAAGGAAAAGCATAAAATAACTCTCTGACCCTGAAAACCCACTATAAATTTGGGAGCAACACCACATAAGCAAAGTACACAGCTTTGGCTGGGACAGTTTATTTTGAAGCACCAAGATTTAATATGTTAAATTATAAAGATATTAACCAATAATTCAGTATAAAAGCATGAATTTTATTGCCAACCATATTTGAATTATTTTCATTGAAAAAAAAAAAATTTTAGCCTTGGCTGGTGGCACAGCAGATAAGGCACCAGCCTGCGAACCCAAAGGTCGCTGGTTCACTTCCCAGCCAGGGCACATGACCAGGTTGTAAGCCAGGTCTCCAGCCAGGTCTGTGGCTGGAGGCAGGTGAAAGGCAACCATACATTGATGTCTCTCTCCCTCTCTCCCTTCCCCTCTCTCTAAAAATAATAAATAAAATATTTTTAAAAACCAACTTTACAAAATGTTATTTCAATATTAAAATTAGGGGGGAGCATCATTGTGCATTATATTGACATATACACTCTGATATTGCTGGCATAGGTTATGTATTTTATGTTCCTTGTTATTAACAAAGTAACTTGGATTTTGTTATTTTAAATGTATTTAAAATAATTATGTATTTAAGCCTATATATTACAATAGTATTATTTGTTGAAAAACAATGTTCTTAATGGAGGGAGGGGCACTAGTATGAATTGGAATAATTTCAAATAATCCCCAAATTCCCAGTGCGCCCCCGAACTCCACCCTTCCCTGCTTACACACGTGCTCCTGCAAACACACACATGCGCACACTCAGCGGTGTGCCAACGGTGGAGGGCTGAAAGGAGTGACATGCGCTGAGAAACTTCCCCAGGTGGTTCTGATACTCTATTCCTCAAAGTTGAAAATCATTTTTAAAAATTATTTTTAATAGATCAAATTAATCTTTGAAAAAATTTGTTTTTTGGTATTTACCTTAATCTAAGGAACAGTTAAAAAACTTTTTCTGTAAAGGGCCAGATTATACATATTTTAGCAGGAAAGTAGCCGAGGATAATATGTAAATAAATGGGTATGGCTACAGTCCAATTCAGCTTTATTTATAAAAACAGGTGGTGGGCTGGATTCAGCTTGTGGCCCAGTTTACCTACCCTGATGTTAGCATACATTATATCTCATAAATACCTGCTGGTGTTTTGCCAATAAAAATATTTTCAAAAGCTTTTTACAGTTAATAATACTTTATTATATACATTTGAAAGACACTAAGAGACTACAGATTAAAAGTTCTCACCACAAGGGAAAAAAACTGTAATTATGTACGGCTAATAACTAGACTTACTATGGTGATCTTTTCCCATATATACAAATATCGAATCACTATGTTGTACACCTACAACTAACATGTCAATCTCGTTTAAAAAAATAAGGCTTGTTTAAGGCTAGACCTTCACACTATGTACCAGAATAATGTGTATGTTCCTTTAATGTATTTTGATAGTCCACAAAGATTCTTGGATGATGTAAGAAATTACAACAATAAGATGAGTAATTAAAGGTATGCTCTCCGAGGGAAAAACACTTTCTATGATCAACTAAGTGTGGAAAACACCACTTGGAAGCCCTGCTACCCAGAGTGGTCCCAGAATCAACAGCATCGGCATCACTAGGGAGCTTCATAGAAATGCAGAATTTCGGGTCCTACTTCAGACCTACTGAGTAAGAATCTCCATTTCAACAAAATACCCAGCTGATTCATATGCACATTAAAGTCTGAGAGGCACTGCACTGAAATACAACCTCTGCAGATTAAAGAAGTGAATAGGCAGAGAATTTCAATGTAACTTTCAAGTTAATTTGTTGGGAGTCCTTGCAGCTTCAGGGCACTTCATCTTTTTGGGGCTTCTTAGTTAACAATGTTTTTTATGTATATTACTACCTCACAGATCTCAAAACCCCATCACCAATTTGAAACGTCCAAAATCAAGTATGAAAAGGCAACACCTATGTGTCTAGGGTGGGCATGTTTAAGATATGATATATTTTCAGCTGTACTGCTAGAATTATTATACTTATCTCTAAATTAGCAAAAACTTGCCTAAAATGCCTACGAGATGCAATAATTTATCTGAGAGTTTCCTAAGTTTTCTTAGATATTATGCACTGTACATATATGAAATGTCTATTAAAAGTTACATTTTGTTTCGCAAATCTTGAGGATTCAGGTTCCCTCTCATCCTCACCCTTCCATTGCTCATGGGTTCAATTAGTCAACAGGTATTTATCGAACACCCGCAACGGACAGAAAGGTGAATAAGACAGAGGAGTGGCTGATTTTACAGCATGTACAGATCTGTTTAAATGAACAAGTCAAGGAGATACTCTACAGTCTGCAGCTTACCTTGATTTCATCAAGGTCGTTTGGGTTTTTCACTCGTCGGAAGTAACTAGAGTTGATTCTGCATGGCTTCATCCAGACAGGCTGATTCAGGTTGGGATCCTCAGCAAATATTTCCTCAAAAATCTCTTTTGTTAAATCAAAAACCGCCTTAATAGAGAAAAATTAAAAAAAAAAAAATGACTAAGAACCTAAATTTCGGACAAGAGAGAAATTCAAAAGTTAGTTATCCTTCCAAGTGACATACCTGTTTATAGACCCTTTTACTGGTGCTTTCTAAGTCAAACCCCTTACTGGCACAGCCAAGCAGCCTGGTAGGAATACTGATGCTACGAAGATCGTGACCCAGTTCTTTCCATTTCCAGAGCTCTTCTGCCGCCTCATGGACGAGACTTTCTACTTCCTCTGCGGTATGTGGGACTGCCAAGAGTGTTTCACATGGCTTTTGGGGAGCTCTTTTAGGTTCTGCCAGGAGAGGTACAATGGTTTCTTCTGCCTTATTTTTCTGGATCTTGTGAGAAGAGCTCAAACCAAAATCTTCATCAAACCAGTCTTGATCATCTCCTAAGGTGCTCAGGAATTCCCGGCTGATCTCAAGTTCAGCAAGTCGCTTAGCAAGCTCTTCCTGCCCACTGGCACCAAATACGGGACTCTCCTGCAAGAAACGGAGCCATCAAATAGAGCCTATTTAGTGATCTCAGATCACTTAAGCCTTTTTCTTTAAGTCAAAGCAAATACTAGGTCCGTCCCAAAAGTACCAAGCCATATGATGTTTTAAATGTATCAACAATGGCTCGGTACTTTTGGGACAGACCTCATACAATTTTTGTATATTTACTATATCACTAATAAATACGCAAAACAAAAATATGGTGGCTACTAATAAGCAATTCAAGAACAAAACTATGCTGCTTCCCCTAGTGCTGCTTACATAAGCTGAATTTTTATTAAAATGTTTATTGATTAGTTTTTGTTCCCTGTTTGTATCATCATTATTCTGTTTCTGCAGAACTGTCTTGTACCTGGGACATATGGAAATGGGATATGAAATTTCTCATCTTTAGTGATTACCTAGTCAAGTTACTCAAAATCATTACTTCTGTTCAACTGTCCATGGACAACCTAAACAAGTTGACAGTTCGAGTATATGTCATAGTGAATATAGTTCAGTTTTACCAGAATCAATACCACAACCAATAATCTTTGCTGGGCAACTACGACTGAGTAGATATGGGGACAGGTACTTTTATAGGCAAAAAAGAACAGGGTTGAGAACCATTAGGAAGTTCCATGGAATCAACTTGTTCAACGAATCTGCAACTCTATGAACAGCATTCAGGGACTGTCAATCTAGCATTAACCTGCTGGTGTCTGTGACAGCCCTAGAGTGACCACTCATGACTTAACAGGGAACAATTACATACTTCCCTGTTCCAGAAAAATACTTATGAGTCCTTTGAAAACTACTACAGTGATCTTCATTTAATAAACACATCACAAAAAACCCACCTCTATTCAAATGCACTACAGAGATAAGGTTAATTGACATTTCTTCCAGGCAAAATACTTACAGGTCTGGGACACAGATCCGGTGAAGAAATCTCTTCTTTTTCATCATCCAGTTCAGACCTTAAGAGGCAACCTGGAACACCTGGTGACTGTTCTTCAAGATTTGGGGATGGGCCTTGGGGTGGTACTTTCTTTTGATCATCATCAAGAAGCTCCTGGTTGCTAAGCTGGATCTTCTCATTCCTGGCTTTTTTGATTTGTTGCAGCTGACTGACTGTGTCCGTTACAAAGACATTGAGTAAATTGTCTGTCAGTAAGCTGACTGTTTCCAGTTGTTGCGCTGACTTTTTTTCCTCACTTAGTGATGACCTCAGCTGAGCTTCCAGTTGGTTCTTTTCTCTTGTTAAAAGGTCCAGCAGGGGGGTAGAAAGCTTTTCGGAAACCTCTGGACACAGGCTCTCCTCCTTTTCTGTAAACTGCTGTGGCTCGTTTAATTCTTCAGAAAAGGTATTGTCTAAAGTATCATCCTCTACAGCAATGGGCACCTCTTCTGTGGCACCAGAAACACGATCTTTGTTTTCCTTTGAAGAGGTCAGCGACTCCACTGACGATTGCTGGTGAACACAGGCTTCAAGTGCCCCTGAAACATCCTGTACACTTTCCCGCTCTATTTTAAGGCTTCGATCAACCGAGGCTTCTGTACTGTGCATACTAGGGAAAGATTTCTCAAACAAATACTCAATTGCATCCTTTTCTCTGTCAAACATGGGACCTGTCTCTCTTTGTTCTTGGTTATTGTAGTGATACTGTTCATCTGAGTAACAGTCTTCATCTTCATTTACGTCTTCATAGTCTTCAAAGTTTTCTGGAATGTGAGATATTTTTTGAGGAGGAGCAAAAATACCATGCTTCTCTTTGCACACAAAGTATACAATGCCATTGTATGTTCCATTGTTATTGCCTTCAGGTTTATCCAACTCCACTCCAGCCCAAAATCCTTTAGCAAAACTGGTCACACCTTTGAATCGAAGAGTTCCAGGCTGAACGTTGCCAATCAGCACCCTATCACCAATGTGGAAATCAAGTAACTCATCCGCAGCAGGGCCGGAAGCCAAAGGAGGGGCTTCCGTCAACCCCTGCTCATGCTCCACATCACTGCGCTCCTTGCTTTTCATAAGCTCGGTAGGGGACTTGAGTTCTAATAGCCTTTCTGAGTGGATGTTGCTATGAAGGGACAGGCTTTTCTCACTGAGGCACTCACTGATTTCATCATCCGTACCAAAGCCAGTGGCTCTGCTTTTACAGCTGCTTGTTGGCTGGGACTTACTTCTGCAAGACTGAGAGTCTTTCCTGAGTGATAGCAAAGATGACACCTCAAAGTCATCTTTGCCCAGTTCAGCTGAAATGTCTTTCTTGAAGGAAGACACTTCAAAATCTTCGGAATATGATACCTCTTCAGGAGCAAAAAGGTGTTCTGACAAAGACAAGTCCCTTTCCTTTATGTTCTTTGGATGAATATCTTTTTCTCTTTGGACGTTTTGACTATGATCCCTATCTTGGTCTAACTGTCTCTCTTTCAACTCTTTTTTATTAAGATTTTCAACAGCTAATCTAACTAAGTCTTTCTGAATATTTGTAGCATCGAAAGGAAGATCTTTCCTTGAAAGAATTTCAGATGAATCCCCCTGTTCCAAGTCTAGTTTCAGTAAGACATCAGACTTCCTAGACTGTTGAAAACAGGCCTCTCCAGCCGCACTCGCCTCCGATTTTGTGTATCTTGCTTCTTCTATTTCTGATTTTTGACTCGGTTCTTCAACCTTGGCATCTGACACATTTAGAATTCTATTGGGAGTATTTAATTCTTTGAGAAGAGGTAATGAAGGTATATTTTCTAGAGAATCTCCAGATTCTGCTCTGGTTTTCCTTGATGATCTAAGAATTGGAGATGAAGTCTGAAAACGCTCTTCCGTTCGACTGTCCAATTCAATCACTCTCTTTGCATATGCAGATAAGGACTTTTCTGACACTGATCTCTCAAAAGCTGCCAATGCAGCATCTTAAAGGGGGAAAACACACACACACACACAAAAAAACACATAAAATTGTTTTAATTGCAATCTTGTAAGTTTTCCCTTTAAGAGAATATACTGTACCAACACTGAACATTTATGATGACTGAAAATTTAAAATTGGAGTAATTTCTTAAGTGTTATTCTAACTTAAAAAGTGAAGAAAAATTAATCTAAGTTTATGGAGTAATTGATTAGCATGATCACTCTCAAACCCTGCAAAAACAGAATTAGGTGATAAGTATTATACACATTCTTCAAATAGGAACATAATAAAGGAGGGACAAATGTACTTCTATATATACACTTCTAAAAGAATGAATTTTCCTGGGGATTTTATCTAAGTTCTTGAACATAAAAAAGAAAAAAGCCCAACTATTTTTGCAAATACAGCCCTTAAGAGCTAAAATTGCAAAAGAAGAATAAAACATTTGATGCACACTAACAAACCAAGAACTAAATGTTTGGAATTCAAATTGCTGTTTCATCATTGTTACAAGATAGGCTTTTCATGTCTCAGTTTTGCTTTATTTCTTCACTATATACCTTATTTTCAATAATTCTTACCTTTGTTTGCATTAAATTGAAAAGTATCTCTGAAGCCACTTACCTGAGACATAGTACAGGCTACAAATATACTTAGCCAGAAACACAATCTGGTTAAGGAAGAGCTTCGAGATGCTGAGGACATACTCAGCCTTTTTAGAATAATGTCTTTACATTTCAGTTTTTAATGATAAATTTGAGATAACAGACTGATTTAGATAACTATGCATAATCAATAGATCACTTTAAAGTATAAAATGAATGTAAAATATTCAACAGTCTGTTGTCTTTAAGAAATTCATTTTTTATCAAACAGCAGTAGCTGAAAACTGTGTCAGCATTGGCATAAGCGCTCACAGTTTATTTAGATACAGCATCATTGTTCCCAGTTACACACCAGCATGTTCAGCAATGGACTCCAAGGATCCTCTGGGGCGTTCTGCATCTGCTAGTGACTTCCAATTCTTCGCTGTTTCAGATCTGAAACAGAAATTAATGAACAGAAATAAACGTATGGCAGATACTATATAAATAACTAATAACAAAAAAGCAGTCAATTCTTAGAAACCACTTCTTTCTTCTTCTCCACAGAAGGTATCCCAACCTTTGCTACTTTGACCAGCCTATTCCTGACCCTCATCACTGTTATTACATGATCTGGCCTCTTCTAATGAGAAAAACAGAGGCCATCAGCATGAACTTTCTTGCCTTCAATCTTAAACCTACACATTTATCTCTAATTCACGGCCATCGCAACTGTCCACAGGGAAGAAAAACGCGTGCCTCTGAACACTTGCTCAAAGCTAAGTGTTCGAATGTCATTTTGCCCCAAATGCCACATATTCCCGCAGCTCACTGCCGGTCCTCCTCCATCACCCATCATCTTTCCTACAGTCTTCAGTCTTCACTCTGGAGACCCCTCCCCCCACCTTATTTATAAGTATGCCTTAAGCCTTAAAAAAATCCCCCTATCAATTCTTCATTCCCCCAACTCATGCTACTGCTTCTCATTTGGTTTCTCCTCCTGCCTTTTATGATACTCTTAAATGTTGCTATTTTATCATATTTAGTACTTGGTTCCCTTTTATTCCCTCTGATTGTAGAACTTCTTTGGGTGACACTGCTACAATTATGGCTTCAGCCACCATTTATATGTTGTTTGTCCCTACATATTTAACCCTGACGTCTTTCCTGGATAATTCCACTTAGATGACTACAGGTACCTCAAAATTAACATTTCCAAACCAAAATCATGAACATCCCACAAAAGGACACCTGAGGATTATAGATTTAAGGTTAAGGAAACCTTGACCAGACCAACTATAGAAAAGAAACCTGGGAAACAACCCAGATTTCCTCTGCTTCCCTCTCTAGCCCTTTCATTAGTC
This sequence comes from Noctilio leporinus, assembly GCA_004026585.1. Taxonomy (NCBI): domain Eukaryota; kingdom Metazoa; phylum Chordata; class Mammalia; order Chiroptera; family Noctilionidae; genus Noctilio; species Noctilio leporinus. Next base: position 14,704 of record PVIW01003398.1, on the reverse strand, counting down.
AAGTCTACTTCTTAAACATTCCTAACATCTCTTCTGTTCTCTATTCTTATTACTGCTGATTATATGAGGTCTGGCTTAGGCTACTTTCTCCCAAATTCTAGGTGTACTCTTTTTCTTTCCTTCATGTTGCAGTCATAAAGATCTCTCTACACACAAATATGACTGCATCATTCTCTGATTCAAATCCTTCAGCAGATTGGTTAATAAGAACTCTAAAAACCATTCAATAGTATATTATGTTGCATTTAAAATAAAATCGACAGTTTATAATGGAAAAATGTATATGTAAATACACACAAAATCCAAGCAAAAAATATCCTAGGGAAAAAAAAAACTTAGTTCTTGACATTTAGTTTGGGTTAGTTTGGTAGGATATGATCTAAACTTTTTTTTTTACTGCTTTCCTGAATATTCTAATAACAACAACAACAACAACAACAACAATAATACATAGTGCTAATTATGTGTTAGGCTCTGTTCTAATCCTTATAATAAGTTCATTAGTCAGGTATTACTATAGGAATATAAATCTCTCTTAAAAACTGAAGCACAGAGAGAGGTTCAACAATTTCAGTTAGTATTGAAGTGAAGATTCAAATTCAGGTAATGCTAAATTAATTGTAATGAACCTGTATTACTTTTTTGTAATAAACACAAAATTTTCCAAAATAAAATTTCAAAACCTTGAAAGGCTCTTACATCTTCTAAAAAATAAAATGGAAACTTATTAAAAATGAGTATAACATTTTCACAATTTGGTTTTTTGTTTTTCTAGTTTCTTTTTCTAACTCCAGCAAAATTCTTTTTATGTTCAGCTTCTATGGTATGCTTTTGATCTTTCATGAAAGCCCTTCTTTCTGAAATGTTCCGTATTTCTCAGTCCCACTGCCTAATCCCTACTCTTTATTCAAAATTTAGGTTCGATTCCCCAGCCAAGGCACATAATCAGGTTGCAAGCCAGGTCTCCAGTCAGGTCTGGACTGGAGAGTCTCAATCTGGAGAATCTTAATACTTATGAAGTAGTAATTTAGGCACTGCCACATTAAACGCAACCATACATTGATGTCTCTCTCCCTCTCTCCCTTCCCCTCTTTCTAAAAATAATGAAATAAAACCTTAAAAAAAATTTAAATATTACAACCTAACTTTTTAATATACCAAACTATATGTTCTTCTGTTGATACTCAGTATCTCTGTACCTGTATTTACTGGGTAAATAGTATTCTACCCTGGAAAGAACAATAATTTACTGGGCTATCCACTTGGTTTTGTACATAAGGACTGGTTCCAATGTTTTCTTAACATAAAGGATTACCATGATAAAGACAGTTTTGCAAATACAGATCTCTGGTACTCTTGTTCTCTCAAGTTGGATTTCCAGAAATGGAATTATTGAGTCAAAAGTTACAAATTGTTTTTGACTTCTGAAACATTGCCAAATTGTTTTTCAAAAGGTCTATACAAACTTACTGTGCTACAATTGGTGATACTAGAGAATATTATTTTCATTGCACCCACCAGATTTCAGGATTCAAAATATATTTTAAAATCCATATCTTATTCTAAACTTGATTTGTAGTCCTGGCTGGTCCCTCAGTGGATTGGCACTGGCCTGCGAACCCACAGGTCGCTGGTTCGATTCCCAGCCAGGGCACATAACCAGGTTGCAAGCCAGGTCTCCAGCCAGGTCCATAGCTAGAGGCAGGTGAAAGGCAACCATACATGGATGTCTCTCTCCCTTTCTTCCTCCCTCCCTGCCCTTCTCTCTAAAAATAATGAACAAAATCAATCTTTAAAATAAATAAAATAAATTTGATTTGTAATTATATCATAAATAATAATTTTACTTTTGTAAAGCAAAATATACTTTTCTATTATAATTTCACAATTACTTAAGATAGCTTCTAAAATCCTTTCCTTATTCTTTTCTCAAACAAGGCAGAATATACCCAAGTTACCAAAAATTCCTACCTGTGTAGAGGAAGGGGCTTGATTTTGGGTTTTTCGGAAGCTGAGGAGAGCGTTTTAATCTGAGGCTTGGCTGTTGGTGATGTTTCCAAATCTCGGCTAAGCTCGGCTTCAGTTTTCTTAATGAACTCATCGTATGACTAAGTTTTAACAAAAATCAAGAGGAATCACTATACAGAATTTTTGTAACTATTTTAAATGATAAAATAGTATATTTTATAAAATATTCAAGCAGTAAAGAAGATGTAATGTAAAAATCTTTCTCCCAGCACGAGTATCATTCCCAAGAGCTCTAGCAACAGTTACTTGTACAACCTTCTTGAAATAGTTATGTATAAGCAAGACATAGAATTGTAATCCTAGTGTCAATTAGAAAATGATAAAGTCTCAATCTGGAGAATCTTAATACTTATGAAGCAATAATTTAGGCACCGCCACATTAAAAATCTTTAGTTGGTGATGTAATTATTCTTTAAAGGGTGGCTTAATACTTTTAGGTAGCCATTATGCTGAGCTTCGATGGCAGTAGCTTCTTAAGGGGTAAGCGCTTAGGAATACAAATCCTGAAGAGAGGGATAGATGTTATTGGATCACAGTTTAGAATTGCAGAAAATGTTGCCTAATTATTAGCCATTTGACAAACAAAATTTCACTAATGTACAATTCTAATTTGTATGAAATCTAAGGGAAGCTCTCCATCTATTAAATCTCTCCTTAGTTTTCTGGGCTAAAATCCCCACTTCTACATTTTCCACTATTTGAGAATATTTTGTTCAACACTATATGTTTAGTGTGTCTGGCTCAAGGTAGGCAGTCATTAAGTGTTATAGAATGAATCAATGAGCAGATGGATGCTTATCTAGTGTAAGGATCCCTAAAATGTGAGCTAAAATCCCAACTGTTATGACTCCTACCATCCATATTGCCTTCCTCTGAATTCTCAGTGTTTTAAAAAAGTAACCTCTGGTATTAAATATGTACTATAGGCCCTGGCTGGTGGCACAGTGGATAAGGCGCCGGCCTGCAAACCCAAAGATCGCAGGTTCGATTCCCCAGCCAGGGCACATAACAAGGTTGCAGACCAGGTCTCCAGTCAGGTCTGTGGCTGGAGGCAGGTGAAACGCAACCATACATTGGAAAAAAAAAATGTACTACAGCTAGGTATATATATGAGGACTATGATGTCTCACATCTGAACGTGATACTGATAAAAATGTGATTTATTAAATCTGTACTCAAATAAAATCAAAAGGTTTTTTGGTTAATTGCTATGATTATATATTTCTTTATCATATGCTATACTTTTAACACCTGAACACAGAAGAATCATGGCCATGGACAACAAGTGGGATTGACTTTGTGGGGGAGTGTGTAGGTGGGTAAGGGGACAGAGGGGAGGAAAAAAGGGGATGGATGTAATACAACAACAATAAAATTAAAAAACAAAAACAAACCCTAAACACAGAACGTTCTTTCATCTTTAAGTCATTTAATAAAATGCTGACTAAAATAGATTTTTATGGTACTTCTCTAGAGATACTCCTGGCTAACCTATCATTTATGAACACTTTTAAGCAATGCTATTCCATCTAATAGTATTCCAATTAGCTTGCAGTGGCTCATAACTCATGGTAATGCTTTTAAATCCTGGTCCCAACCCTAGACCAATTAAATGAAAATCTCAGGGAGTGTGCCTGGAAATCTGTATTTCTCAAAAAACTCCTCAGTTAATTTCAATGTGAAGTTAGGTTGAAGACTGCTGACCTGTAGGATGAAGTCCAAACTCATCAGTCTATTTTCTAAGGTCCTGAACATGATTCTTTTTTTTTTTAAATTTGATTTGATTGTTGTTGTATTACATCCATCCCCTTTTTACTCCCCTCTGTCCCCCTCCCCACCCACCTATTCTCCCACAGAGTCAATCCCACTTGTTGTCCATGCCCATAGTTCTTCCATACTAGTTCCTTGACTAAACTGCTCCCCTTCTTTGCCTCCTCCTCCCCCTTCTCCCCTGCCCACTGAAGGTCTATCCTTTGCATTCGTGTATCTGGTTCTGTTTTGCTTGCTTGTTTGTTTTGTTCATTATTGTCCCGTAATGGGTGAGATCATATGGTATTTGTCCTTCACTGATGGGCTTATTTCACTAAGCATAATACTCTCCAGTTCCATCCATGTTGTTGCAAAGGGTAGTAGTTCCTTCTTTCTGCTATATAGTATTCCATTGTGTAAATATACCAAAGTTTTTTGATCCAATCATCCACTGATGGGCACTCAGGCTGTTTCTAGCACTTGGCTATTGTAAAGTGCTGCTGTGAACATAGGGGTACACAGATTCTTATGAATCGGTGTTTCAGAGGTCTTTAGGTATAGTAACAAGATTACTTTAAAGCATTCATAAGTTAAGGTTGGTTCTTATGCGTTCAGCTGCCCTATGTCTTTTCATTGGTGCGTTTAATCCATTTACCTTTGTACCTGTGTTCCTGTCTGTCTGTTTCTTCATCTTCTTCAATCAGACCCTTTAGCAATGCTGGTTTGGAGGTGTATTCTTTTAGACTGCTTTTGTCTGGGAAACTCCTTCTCTTACCTTCCATTTTGAATGACAGCCTTGCTGGGTTGAGTATTCTTGGATGCAGGCCTTTGTTTTTCATTGCTTAAAATATTTGTTGCCATTCCCTTCTGGCTTGTTATGTTTCTGTTGAGAAATCAGCTGATAACTTTATGGGAGGCCCCTTGTGTGTTATTAGCTGTTTCTCTCTTGCTGTTTTTAGGATTCTCTCCTTGTCTTTGAAATTTGCCGTTTTCATTATGATGTGTCTTGGAGTGGGCCTGTTTGGGTTCATCTTCCTTGGGACCCTCTGTGCTTCCTGAGTTTGCATGATATTTTCTCTCCTCAAGTTAGGGAAGTTTTCTGTCATTACTTTTTCAAGGAGGTTTTCTATGCCTTGCTCCTCTTCTTCTCCTTTTGCTATCCCTATGATACGGATGTTATTACGTTTCATGTTGTCCTGCTGCTCTCTTAAAACTTCTTCATTCTTTTTCAGTCTTTTTTCATTTTGTTGCACTGCCTGGGAATTTTTTTCTACATTGACCTCCAGCTTGATGATCTCATCCTCTGCTTTCTCTAGCCTGCTTTTGATTCCTTCTACTGTGTTCTTCAATTCAGAAATTGTATTCTTTACGTCCTCCTGGCTCTTATTGATGGTTTCTGTGTCTTTTTTAATGCTGGTGTAGTTCTCAGTAAGTTCCTTGTAGCTTTCCTGGAGTTCCTCTGGAGTGTGCCTGCCTCTGTTTCATTTTGCACTCTTCCTGGGGATTCTTCCTTTCCATTTGCTGAGGGTTTATTTCTTTGTCTCCCCATTTTAGGTGGCTCTTGTTTGTTTCTCCTTCTTGGATTGGTCTGCTTTGATTTACTGTCTTAGTGGTGTGACCTTCTGTGGTGTAGAGGTGCACTTTTTTTACTTCCTGGATCTGGGATTGGTGACGTCAGCTTGGGTCCCAGTCTGGGCCTAGTCAGCCAGCTGGAGACTACCTGAGACCCACTGTCTTTGTCTCCTTTAGTTGTTAATCCAACCAGTCTGTGATCAGTGCTCAGGTTTAGGCACCTTTGGGCAGGGCAGATGGATTTAGTTATTAATCTAATCAACCTGTGATCTGAGTTCAGGTTTAGGCACTGCTGGGAGGGGCAGATTAATTCCAATGTGTGGGGCTGTGGCTTCCCCTCAGGCTACCGCCCTTAGGACAAGAGCTGCATGGGGGATGCTCCCTCAGCTCTCCCCCTAACGCCACTGCCCCAAACCCTCCTTAAGTGTCTCTAGTCCGCTCTGCCCTTTCTCACCTGGAACCCAGGGTAGGTAGGTGCCACTCTATTTTCATGCGTGGTCCCTTTAAGAACGCGGTCTCTCTGTCAAGTTAGCTAAACTTGGTGGCTTTTTGCTTTTCACAGCTGGGTGGTTTTACTCTCAGCTGTGTTGGTGTAGGCTGGGAAGCTCAGTTGCGGGTTTAGATCCCACCCTTCTCAGGTGGAGCCCCCTGCTGCCGAGATGTTTCTCTATCCTTTCAGCTGCTGCCCATGGGAGCCCCGCCAGCCTCTCGTGTCTCTGCACGTCCTACGGGTCACATTGTGGTGACCTGGCTCTTCTGTTCTGTCCGTGGTTATAAGACTTCACTCCAATTGGTGTTCTGTTGGTTATTCTGGATGATTTCTCCCCAATTCAGTTGTAATTCCAGTTTGGTGTTGGGAGGAGATTGGTGTCGCTCCGCTCGCTTTCTCCTCTGCCATCTTGGTTCCCGAACATGATTCTTTACTTTGAAATTTTATTCCCCACTACTTTTCAACATGAACTTTCCAGTACAGTCACTGTATCCTAACCATTTTTCTTAATTCTAAACGTGTGTGTGTCCTGGCTCCCAATCCCATTGCGTAATGTGTAAATGTCTAGTTTCAGCAGATCTGTACCAGGTATCAGGTTTGGAATTAGAGCTAGACTAAAACCCTAGCCTTACCACGTTCGAGTTATGTGTCCCTAGATATCCTCAATCTCACTGAAATGCAGTTTCCTGGTCTACAAAATAGGGATAGTAATATCCACACCTTGTTGCTTTCAGAATAAAATGCAAAATATGTATAAAGTAATTAGCTAACTTCTGGGCATATAAATACAGACTTGAATATCTGCTGATTGAATTAATAAATGTAGGAGGAACACTTGTTTGTTGTTACCACAGTGAGGACAATCAAAAGGACAGAAATTCTGGCTAGATATTAATAGCTTTCTAATCCTTAGAGCATCCAACAATGAAACCAACTGCCTTGAAAACCTGAAATTTGCTACTACTGGAGTGTCTGGATAGAAGGTGAACAATTTTCTCTGGTGATGTTATGAGAAGGGCTCCTGTGATGAGCAGAAGTTCTGACCAGCTCTGCAATGAACACGAGGCTGGCAGAATGTACGCAGGCAACAGCGAAGCAGGGACATTTAAGAGCTAAGCAGAGAGTAGCGGCAAGAGGCCATAAGGGCCCCAACTAGTTCAATGGCAGTTGGTAGGAATGAAAAAGGACAAGCAAGAAGCTTTATAAAAAGGCATCCATGCTCTCTGGTGACTGAATAAATCAGAGAAAAGAGAATGAGGAAGTTATCAAAATGAGGATTCTAGCTTGTGGAATCAGGGAAGGCACATTCTTAGGAGAAAAGTCAAATTTAGAGTTATTTAGGAGCCATCCAAATAGTACAAAGGGCTGTACTAGAAAGGTGTGTGCCATGAAACATCATTCTTCTAACAATTAAAAAAAAAAAGTTTTTAAGGCAGTAATAATTTCAATAGCTAGAATTATTTATCTAACGGTTCTTCACTTAAGAGAGCTTGGATGTTAATCTTTCTTTCATTGGCATAATCCTTACTCAGGAAAAAAACCTTATTTTAACACTTTAATTCATTTTAACATTTACTTTAATACTTACAATATTTGCTATTTTAATATTTAATTTAGTGTTGTAAGCAAAAGTTTGTTTAGAGAGCCTCAGTTTTTTAAGAGTGAGAAAGAATGTGGCACCAAGCTAATATTGAAAAATCCTAATTCATTATTTTATTAACAATACTAAAAACAATTGAGGCTTCACATCTGCTATAGCCTTGACATTAAACACCTTCCCTCCCAGGTCTAACCTCTAGCTGTTTGATCAGGCTGGCTTCCTGGGCTTTCAGTCTTTCCTTCTGCCTTCTCTTCTGTTCCTTCTTCAACTGGTCCACGACTGACTTCCTCTTCCGCAGCTCATCCTTCAGAGCTCTGATCCTACCTTCAATGTCACTCTGGTCAGACGTAGTTTCTGAAAAAGATACAAAATCTGTTACTTAATTTCAATTTAAGAATAAAGCTCAGTAACTACTAATAAAAAGCAGCAATGTAATATTACATTGAAATAAAGTCAGTATAAAAACTAGTACAAAAACAATACTGAAAAATAACTTAAAAAAAAGTTACCCTAGCATTAAAAAATAAATTTGTGCTTCTGAAAAATATTTATTAGTGATCTGCATTCCTCCTTTCCCCCAAATCTCTATTTCTTTTGGTGGGGGTGGTCCTCCTATTTATTTTCACTTCCTAATAGTACTATTTAGAATTGTAAATAAACCTCAAGATACCATGTCTTGGAAAAGACAAGCAACTGAAAGCTGAAAAACTTCTAGGGTAGTGAAATTTGGACATTCTGTAAGGGATTATTTCCTGATGACAAGTTAACTTAACAGTCATTCCCCTTAGTTACTAATAGATAATTTAATAGTTTTTAAGTCATATTAAAATCAAACTGGAATTATATTATTTTAAACTAATTATGAGTCATCAGTAGGTGTCTTAATACCACATAAAAGGAAAGAGAAATTGTAAAGAATATACACTGAAAAGAAAACATAAATATACTCTGCTGTAACCTTTATTTGGAAGCTCTTAAAATATTAAAAATCACTGAAATGAAGCTGGTTGAATCTTACTTTCTTTGCAAAAGTTCATACACATACATGCACACATACAACGTAGCTATCCAGTCACAGCAAAATCATGAAAAAGACATTTCATTATGAGTAGCGTCACACACAGGTATGAAAACAGTTACCATGTCAAGACACTGCTTATTTTACTATACGTGGACGTGTATTCCTTACACGTCCTTCCTGAATCACATCATTTCCAAACACTAAAGTTGAGTGAAACATTTAATAGCTTTACAACAGAAATATTATTGTATACAAATCTGAAGATGCAGATATACAACTACAACATTACATCATAAATTTATAACCAGGTTTATTTTTTCTTTTCAGATTAACATCTGTAAGAATTAGCCCTGGCTGGTGGCTCAGCGGATTGAGCACTGGCCTGCGAACCCAAGTGTCGCTGGTTTGATTCCCAGTCAGGGCATAGAACCAGGTTGCAAGCCAGGTCTCCAGCCAAGTCCGTGGCTGGAGGCAGGTGAAAGGCAACCATACATTGATGTTTCTTTCTCTTTCTCCCTCCCTCCTTTCCCCTCTCTCTAAAAATAATGAATAAAATCTTTTAAAAAATCAGTAAGAATTAGTCATGAATTTAATTCTTTTTGTAATGTGACCCAACTATCTGGATTAGAAATAATGAAATCTCCCTGGCTGGTGGCACAGTGGATAAGGTGCTGGCCTGCGAACCCAAAGGTCACTGGTTTGATTCCCCAGCCAGGGCACATAACCAGGTTGCAAGCCAGGTCTCCAGCCAGGTCCGTAGCTGGAGGCAGGTGAAAGGCAACCTTACATTGATGTCTCTCTCCCTCTCTGCCTCTCTCCCTTCTCCTCTCTCTAAAAATAATACATAAAATCTTATAAAAAATAAAAATAAAAAAAGAAATAATGAAATCTAAGCTCCTGTTATTTCTATGTCACTCACGTAAGGTACATGAGGGAAGTTATACTTAATTATACCAGTAGGGGCATCACACTGGGCCCTTAGCTTGGGCAAAGCTAACTAGTTATTGATCAATACTCATAAAATGAGGTAATAACAAAGGCCAATTTCAACTCTGGATCTACTGCTGGCTGACTGGTGATGTGCTGGGTCCTCACGAATTTCTGGAACTGGTGTGAAGACTCAAGAAGGTATGTAAAGCACGCAGCATAGTATCTGGACTACTATAAGAGCTCAGTAAATGGTGGCAGTAGTAATACTCATATAAAACAAACATTTTTATGTGGCAGTACTTTAGGTAATATATTTTTAAATTTAAAACTAAAAAAGATGGTGATGAGCAAAGAGCTAATAAAAATCTCCCTCATGCTTTCTTCTAATTTCTGGACAAAATAATTAATTGGTTTCAGAGTTCAAGGTTCTGAACTCTTAGTGGTAGATTTTTATCATAATTCATTTTATGACTCTAGTACAGTAATTGGGGGTAGAACTGCAGGCTGAGCTCAAAATTATAACCTCTCTAAAATAAAGTATAAACTTATACTTTTGATCTTCTAAACTGTGCCACCAGCCAGGGCACTGTGTTTTTAAATACTAAAAAAAGCAAAAGTATACGAATGAAGAGTAATTAGAAACTACATGCAAATCTATGACAGTGCATGGGAATGCATAATATAGCTATCCAAACCTAGTATGACTGCACAGTATTTATCATCGGTTGTATACAAGGGAATCTCTGGAAACTGTTTATTTTACCCAAGTGGCTCTCTAGGTGAATACACTGTCTTTATGGCATTCTCTCCTCCAGGATTTGGGGGAGGTGGGGAAAGCAGACATGGCAGGTAAATGATACTTCAGTTTATTCAAACATATCAACACAGAATAACCTGATGGACAGAATTACTCATTCAAAAATTAAGTGTCTGATTATTTGACACATGCTGACTATATTAACTTGCTTGATAACAAATGATCACTTAAGTGAGAAAGGTATTATGTAATTCAGGTACATTAAAATTTATTGCTCCCCCCTGGCTGGTGGCACAGTGGGTAAGGCGCTGGCCTGCGAACCCAAAGGTCGCTGGTTCGATTCCCCAGCCAGGGCACATAATCAGGTTGCATGCCAGGTCTCCAGCCAGGTCTGTGGCTGGAGGTGGGTGAAGGGCAACCATACATTGATGTCTCTCTCCTTCTCTGCCTCTCTCTCTTCCCCTCTCTCTGGAAATAAGAAATAAAATCTTTTAAAAAATAAATAAAATAAAATTGATCGCTCCCATAAATAGTATGTATAATGCTGTCATCATGAACATATAGATGGCATCTATAATTTAGAAATCTCAGCGCTATTTTCCTAAAACTATTCTTACCAATAAAACAGATTCTTACAAATATTATTAATCTTGGTGTGTAACTTATCCAAGGATGGTTAAGATATTCCATTGCTACAGATGGAAACCATTATCCAATATGGGAAAGAAACTTGAAAAAGAGTCACAAGTATTAGAACCAAGAGAAGAATCTGGGGTTCCAAGTGTCAAGTTTATGTCTACTGACACGTTACTCTACTGGAAATAACTTTTTACCAGAGTACGTGAAAGCAAACATAGAATAACATTAACAGATTTCTTTTGTTAAAACAATGTTTATCAACAAAATAAATTTCTCTTTTTTTATTAAAGGTTTTTAAAAATCAATTTTAGAGAGAAACCAAAAAGGAGGGGGAAAGAGGAGGGAGAGAAACTCAGATTTTTGTTTCATTTTTTAATGCATTCGTTGATTCTTCAATTGGTTTGACTCATTAATTCCATTTCTGAGAATTTCTTCCATTGAAATATTCAACAAGAATATATACACGTTATATGTTTATTACAACCTTATGTACAATTACAGTATTTTTGAGAATATCGAAATGACCATCACTAGGGAAATGATCAAATAAACTGTTATATCTACTCTTTGAAGTATTATTCAGTTATTCAAAAAAAAAAGGGAGATTTATAAATGTAGGTATGGGGAAAATCCCATCATTTGCTACTGTTTGAAACACTGAAAACAATGGGGTTACAGAATAGAATAGAATCAGAGCACAAAAAATATATATGTATTTCCTTCATTAAATACTCTTAAATGTAAACTAAAAATGAGCTCAGAAGGCATACCCTCAATATGGTATTAATCCTCCACAGAATCCTACATAAACTGAACATCGTTTCTCTAGATATACTTTCCAAGACCAACTAACTCCTTTAAGTCTTTTAAAGTCAAGGCTGCTCATTTTTCCAAAATATATATACTACAGAGATTTATAGCAGGATAAAGGTTATGGGAAAACACATAATGTTCCTCTTTACTTTTCCTCCTCTGAGCTTTATGCTGCTCTGCTGGACCACCTCCCGTCTCTCCTCATGGTTATTAATTCATTCAACAAACATTTCATGAATACCTACCACATGCAATGCAAAGTACCTGCTAGGTTCTGGTGCTACAACTGTTAACAAAACATAGTTCTTCCTGTTCTAGTAGGGAAACCTGCTGGGAACGTTTGGTTGCACTGGTGTTGCTGTCTGACACAGTAAGAAGCACAGTGTGCTATGGGAACACCTAAGCATGCCTGACAGTGGGAAAAAATTCTCCAAATGCCTGATGAATAAATGATGCCCATTAACACCAGAGAATGTAAGTCTGTCATATCTGATGTATTTAGAGATGTAATTAATTGTCAATAAAAGGCAAAGAATTATGCAATTTAATTTGGCAAGAAAAAAGACTTAGCAAATGTAATGAAGGATAACATCGTACCAGCATATGGTCAGACAAGCTTAATAACAGAAACTCAAACACAGTAGTACAAAGTAAAAACCCTCCATTATTAGTCTTACCTGACTGTGTCACAGATAATGACTCATCTGACCAGCTGTAACAGGGTTGATGGGACTTGACAGGCAGGCGACACTGTCCTCCAGTCCTGTGACTTCCTTTGCTAGACTCCTGCTTTGACACAGATGCGCAGCTTTTAGGAGGTGACTGTTCAAACAGAAAACCAAATGGACACTGATCTGGGATATAGTTGTAAATTTCATTTAAACTCAAGCTACTAATCAGTTATAGATAATATTTACAAAAAAATTTTTTTAATTATGACATAAAAAGTAAAAAGTTTATAAATTTTACAAAAAATAAGACCTCAATTTTTTTAAGGTACAGAAAAATGTTATAAAAAAGCATGCTTTAAAAGGTATTTTTGTATGGGTGGGTGGGGAGGGGGACAGAGGGAGCAAAAAGGGGATGGATGTAATACAACAACAATAAAATTTAAAAAAAAAAAAAAGAAAAACAAAGGTATTTTTACTAGACTAAGAGTAGCTATTTTATAAGTGATGTTTACCCTATTAATTTAAAAAATTCTAAGTTTGGGGTACATGTATCTCTTCAACATGGTGGTTTGGTTTCCTTTGGATATGTACCCAGAAGTGGAAATGATGGCATATGGTAGTTCTCCATCAACAGTTACGTGAATAGAGAAAATGCAGTATATAATTTATGACAACATGGATAGATCCTGAGGGCATTATGTTAAATAAAATTAGGTCACACAGAGAAAAACAAATACTGTATAATCTCGCTTCTATGTGGAATCTAAAATTAAAAAAAAAACAACAAAAAAAACAAACCCTCAAACTCAGTAAAAAAACAAAAATCAGATTTAAGGAATGGGAGAACTGGGTAAAAGAGGTCAAAAGTAAGAACTCTGGTTATAAGATGAATACTAAGGCTGTAAGCTACCACATGATGACTGCAGCTAACACTGCTGTGTGGTACACTTGCAAAGTGCTAAGACAGTAGATCCTCAGAGTTCTCATAACAAGGAAAAACTTTTTTTAACTATATGAGGTTACAAAAAGGATGTTAACAGTGTGACAATCACTTCATGATATATGTGTGTCAAGTCATTCTATGCAGTATATATGTCAATTATATCTCAATAAAGCTAAAAAATTTAAATATTCACTATGTATTACTTTTATGGAAGGAAGGAAAGGAGGAAGAGAAGAAAACAGAGCATAAGAAGACCACCCACAAGAGAGTATTACAAAGGGCATAACTTCTATCCTGACGTCAAGTGGAAGCAAGGATGCCTGATCCTGCCTCTGTGACTTTGGGCCAGTTTCCCAGCCTGCTCAGCTTCGGGTGAGGCTTAAACACAGTATCTACAACACTGTGAGGAAGATTCATATAGGGCATTTAGCATACTATGTGGCACTTGGTAAGTAATCGCTAGATAATTATTAGTTTTTATTATAAAAGCCACTTTAAGGTACACTAGTTTTGATTTACTTCATTTATTTTTTGGTGAGGAAAAAACCCTTAATTTTTAGTATTTGATCAGATGATGGCTACCCAAACTGCAATAAGGATGACAGGTAAAATCTAATCTATTTATATAGGAAGTAATAAAATAGTAAGATCATGTCAAAAGGCATAGTTTGGTTATGAATTCCTGAAAGGCAGGAATCATGCAACAAGTAAATTACCTATTCAACATGTCCATTATCAGACAGTAACGAAGAAATCACTAACATTATCATTTAAATAGAAGCTTTCTATAATCTAAAAGTACTGTTTTCAAGTATGTGCACAAAGCATTAGAATATTTTGCAACATAACATGGAATGGGCTCTTCACTGCAATTAAAAAAAAAATTATCCTCCAAGTTTTTTAGGTGTTGTAACACATATAACTTTGACTGATTTTCCAACAGGGAACTGCTATTCTTTCTTCATAGTCACAATAGAAATACACTCTAACAAAGAATATTCCTGTCTGAATTTAGGGGGATTACATTTTTGAAACAGACAGGCTTTAACAATGTTTGTGCTCATTTACTATTTGATATTAAGTCCTTTTTATACTTTACAAAATCAAGTTAAGAAGAAAAGAGTTAAGGTTGTAGCTTAAATTTTTACCAGCTTTAAAAAATATGTATTTTTTTACCAGCTGAGTTTTATTTATGAAGTATAGAATTAAGGACAATATGGAAAACATTCAAATAACCATTTTAGACCTGCCTTAAAAAAAATGAAATGTTACTTTTATTCTAATTTTGAGTTATAGTGCTATTTATTAACTATACTGTAGAAGAGGCACAATGGTATGATTTAAGCTATTATTTCTATTATATGAAAAAACAGATTTTAAAGTACCTTGTAAAGGGGTTGGGGGAGGGGGGAGGCAGAGGCAAGGAAGGGGAGCAGCTTAGACAAGAACCTAGTATAAAGGAACCATGGACATGGACAACAGGTGGGATTG